>JAOVVA010000036.1:3561445-3578937 GCA_028565275.1 Leiocassis micropogon | reverse complement strand
AGAGTCACCAGCCTCAGAAATCACCAATTAACAAACAGCACCTCAGATTAGAGCCGTTATGAAGGATTTACAGATCAGAAGTAGCAGAAACATCTCAATATCAACTGTTCAAAGGAGATTATTGCAGGTTTTGACTGATAGTGAACTTATTTCCACTATTTTTTTTTATCATTTTAAGCTGCCTTGTCGTAATGACTATTGTGCTATATGAATAAAACAGAATTGAAATTAATTGAATTAAAAGCATGAAGTAAAAGTGAAATCTAAAACCGGACTTCTCACACTCATCCAAATAGACGAATAATTCTGTATGAACCGCCTCGATGGAAAAAAAAAAGCAAACTTTTTAAAAAAAATTAGTATTATTCTTACTTGGTATTTCTAGTTAATGTATCCTTTTTTTCATGCTGTCTCATATTCCATGCTTACTTATGCATAACTATGAATTAATTATGCAACAAAGTCTTGGGCACAGAGGCTCACTTGTTAGCACATATGTCTCACATCTCCAGGATTGGGGTTACAATCTTACCTCGGGTTTGTGTGTGTGTGTGTGTGTGTGTGTGTGTGTGTGTGTGTGTGTGTGTATGTGTTCTCCCTGTTTCCTCCAGAGACCTTACTTTCCTCCTGCAATTCAAAGACCTGTAATAGGCTGATTGCTCCAAATTGCCCATGGTGTATGACTGGATGTGTGAGCAGGTGTTCCCTGAGGCTGTTCCTCGCCTTGTGCCCTTAGCTCTCTCTCTTTCTCTCTCTCTCTCTCTCTCTTTCTCTCTCCTCCTCCTCTCTCTCTCATAAACTCCAGACTCCCGAAGCTTCTACACACAATGAGCAGTATGGGAGATAAATGGAGGAGTGAATGAATGAATGAATGTGTCTTGTGAATATTTGTACAATGTTTTAAAGGTGTTTGTAGTGAGATAATGTTGGTGGCAAAATTCTGTTATGCATATTGCATATCTTTCATAATTTTTTTTTCCCAATAGGTTAAAACTTGTACAAAGATTTACAGACATGTATAACATTCATGTAGAGACAGATTCATATTCAATGATATTCATATGAATGGGATAGTTTGGCCTTTTCATGTCTTACGTAATGTATCATTTTTCATGTATGTGAAAAATGTATAATAATAACAATGTTCATGAATAAGAATATGTTCTTGTATCTAATTACATTATATTCCTTCTGAAAACATGGATGCATACGTTCCCTATTTCAAACCATTTTTTGCATTCATACATATTTTGCATACGATTCTTTTGAGTGTGCATAGTAATGTTTTTAGCTCTGAGCCACAGTACCCTGATCAGAACCCTGAAAAAGCAGCATAAATTGCATGTATAGTTATTTTGCACACTTGAATGTGTGTGCATGCTAATATTTTGAGTATGCATACTTCTTAGAAGTTTCCACAGACTATTATTAACAAGTAGATTTTATTTTTTTTGTTGAGATTTTTGGTTTTTGAAATGCAAAACAATAACTACAGCAGAAGCGTAATGTTAAGTTGACTCGTCTCAATTTCCATCAAGCTGTCTTGTGTATATTCTGTTGTGTGAGGAGCATTACAAGCGTGTTTTCCAGGTGTTAAATCCAATTCACATATATCTATAGCACTTTTTAAATGGAACATTTTCACACTAAGCTCTACAGTAATCCCAGTAGGCTTTAGATTTAGATCCTTAATAAGCAAGTCAGCAAGACGATGGCCGGGGAAGCATGTTTAAGACAAAATAAGGAAGAAACCTTGTGAAGATCCAGAGTCAGAATAATGAATGAGACATGGATTGTTTTAGGTAAGTTTAAACTTTAGACTATCCAAGTGACACCAAGTGATTCTCAGGTGAAGGACACTTCAGCGTTTGTAGATTTGTAGACATTCTTTCTTGGTTTAAATACTATACTATACTATACTATATTGCATTAAAAACACTAACAGATGAAATAAATAACATTTGATCATCATATTCCAGTGGCGTCTAAAGGTATTTTTTTATACCACAAATTGTGAGGGATTGACGACTGGGTCAGAGCATCTCCGAAACAGGAGGTCTTCTGGGTTGCTTCGCGGTATGCAGTGGTATATCTGTCCATCCATCTAGGAACGACTATAGACCAACTAGGGACTGTGGAGGTAAATGGTGTTTACCATTGTATTTATCTGGTCACCACAGTTCACACATGCATTCACACACTACAGCCAGTTTGGAAAGTCTATAGTAACTTCAATCAAACAACAATCTGTTTCTGCTCCTGTTAGCCAAGGACAACAATCAGAGGTGATCATGGGCACAGACTCGCCCAACCTGGACAGATAAAGCCTGGGGAAAGACCAGGTGATTTTTTATTTTTCACCTTAACTTTTTCTGTCAAGGCTGGTGAGCCTGAGTCACATCACATGTTTATTATATGCAGTTTTGTCGTCTTAAAAAATTGTGGTGATCCTGGTGGTATTATTATTATTATTATTATTATTATTACAACAACAACAACAATTCCCCTAATCTACCAGTAGATGTCAGTCTGTTTTAGGATTATATCAACTCTGAAAGGAAGGAGGGTGTCTCAGATTTGTTATGGCCTCTTTGTTTAAAGCTGTACTTCCTGTTTAGTTACTATTCAGCCATTAAATGATGATTTGGAAAACTACCTTTAAAACATCTACAGTCTTTTTTAATGCATGATGTAAAACCCAAACATAAACATATGACATACAGTAATTACCCTTTTATTCCTAATCAAATGTGGATATTTTAGGAACTCAGTTTTATATTATGTGTTTTATGTTGTGTGTATATTTGCAATTAAAATAGAATAAATTATTTGATATATAAGGGGATAAATATTAAACTGAAGTGGTGAAGTACAAATTATAATTAAAATAGTCATTGTTATATTGTGGGCCATTTTTCATTTGTTTATTGTGTCAGTTTGTTCTGCATTCTACAGAGTCTTAAGAATGTATGCTGATTCTGTGTACGTTGGTGTTGAGTCCTCATAGGTATGTTGCATATGTTGATATTAAGCTTAAACCCTTTCATATTTTAAACACATTGTTTAATATGCATACCTTGTCGATATACTTATTTTACCTCTTGTCTGTTTGTTTTAACCACTCAGCATTCAGAATCACCAGTATACTAATCACCTGATCATCGGTACCTGCTCCTCACTGGTTTATGCCTTAAGTTAGATGTTTTTCTTTTATGCTTGAATGATTCATGGGTCACTGTTCGGCTTAAGAAACAAAACCACATTTATCTGAAACTGCTCAGGTACAGGGATTGGACTGAAAATGAGAGAGGAAAAGTCCTTCAGGAAGCACGGAGAGATAGTGCTCAAGACTATATTACAAAATACAAGAAAGTCTGACTCCGGATCTTTAGAAGCAAAATATGAAAAAATGGTGTTTGTGTGTGTGTGCGCGTGTGTGGGGTGTTGGGGGGCGCTTTAGACTTTTGTATGGTAATGTACTTTGTTTAATAAACAATTCATAACGCATACTTACTACTTAATGTAATGTTCACAATTTTTATATCTGTGTCCCTAGAACACATATTTTCTGAACCCTTATTTATAGTATATCTTATTTTATAATTAAATTATTTACTGTAGTTTAACTTTTTCTATTTATTTATTTAGCGGAAAAAAAAAACATTTTTAGTTCCACTTTCTTCACTTGCTTTTATGGAGGTGGAGCAAACGAAAGCGAGTTGTCACAGAAGCGTTTGTGTTTATCTGCTGACTCCTCCCTGGTTTTCCCCTGAGTTTCTACAGCGGCATAAACCTTATTAGTTTGCCGAATAACGTCCAATCCGTGTTCGTTTAACAAAATGTATTATATATTATAATGTAAAAGGTGTTATTTATAAATGTTATGTATGAATGAATAAATATTTCTGAATATTCGAGACCATGTTTACCCATGCTTTCTAGTCCCTAGCTGTTTTTTCATAAATCATTCTTGGGTAACAATTGGTTTCACTTTGCCACAGAACATATAAAGTGATATTTTATTGACACAAAGTTATTCTGTAAAATACAAAGAATACAAAAAAAAAGGCTACAGGTTTTATCTAGTTTACTGCACGTTCAAAATTCAAGAGTGCGTAATGCATATCACAAGAATAAGGTATAAATAATATCATTCTAACATTCAACCATATGACCTGATGATTTTCATTCTTAGCATAACATGAAATATACACAGTCTAATAATTTTCATCCTTCTCATTTTGTATAGATGTAGAAATATAGATTTGGTACAGATTTGTATAGCAAATGAGTGATGGGCTAATGCTGGAACACTGCTGCGTCTCTAGTCTTGGTCAACTCACTGCTATGGAACAACAGGTTTGATCCTGATTATTGTTATTGTCAACCCAATCTCAGTAAAATCAGGTCTCAAAACTGAAATGAAATAAGTGGTTGTATTTGGGCCATACTCAGACATAAACATGATGTATACAGGTTGAGTACATGTTTGGCCACAACACACTTGTGCCTGACATGTGAACCATATCAGGCCTGGAATTTAACTTCTTTTATTAATAATATGGTGCTAGACCACTACTTCTTTGATAATATAGTATTCAACATGTAATGTACTGTGGTACAGTACAACAATTTACCTCAATCAATTTACATATATATAAAAACAACTTATGTTATTTTTAACTGTCTGGTGTGTTATGATAAGAATCTAAAAAGGCAAAAAGTAAAAAAAAACAAAGGTTTGAAAGTGGGTTCAAACTCAAGGCTTTGCTTATGAACATATTAATATAACATATAGAATATATGTCTGTCATCACTCACTCATCATCTACAGTATACAGTACTGCGTTATTCTGTATACAGGGCCGCAGGGGGCCTGGAGCCTACCCCATCCCATGGCTATTTCAGGGCATGGGCTGGGGAACACCCTGGATGGGGTGACAATCCATCGCAGGACACAAACACATGCACACACTCACACTACGAACATAGAGGTACAGTACACAATTTGGGACCACCAATTAACCTCATCTACAAGTCTTTGGAATGTAGGAGGAAACTGGAGTACCTGTAGGAATCGAACCCCTCAACCCTGGAGGTGCAAGACAACAGTGTTTCCTACATGTTTTGCATCAGGGCTCATAAATAAAAGGTTTTAGAGTCTTGAGCCAAGTTTTTACATGCCAACTATTGGTCAGGGGCTTGCTTCCATTACTGACTGAACACACCTTGAATTCAGTTGATTCAATCAGGCCCCTTTTCCCCAGTGAAGGGCAATCTTAATGCTCTAGTAGACCAAGACACCCTGGACAGTGCTATGCTTCTAACTTTGTGGCAATAGTTTGGGGAAGTTCCTTTTCTATTCCAGCATGACTATGCTCCAGGGCACAAAGCAAGGACTATAAAGACATACTTTGATGAGTTTAGTGTGGACGAAATTGACTAACCCTAACACAGAGCCCTGACCTCAAACCCATCGAGCACCTTTAGGATGAACTGGAACAGAGATTGCGAGCCAGACCAGTGTCTGACCTCTCAGTGCCTGACCTCAGTGCCTGACCTCTCTCCAAATCTTGTGGACAGCCTTCCAAGAAGAGCAGAGGCTGTTATAGCTGGATATAAAAGCAGCACTACAACTCCATATTGTAAAGTATATTTATCTGGATGAATGCCAATGTCATTGGAGGTTTGGCCAAATACTTTTATCCATATAGTGCATGTCTGTCATTAGGGCTCATAAAGAAAACACATAGAGAGGTTTAGATATTTGAGCCAAGTGTTTACATGATGCTAGCTAGTTACAGTCTGTCATGTGCTGGTTTCCATTGCTGACTAAACATGCCTTAGCTGACAGACTTTATGATGTATTATATATATATATATATATAGTAATGATAAAAATCTTATTTTGTCTTTTAAAAAAGCAATCATTGTGACTTGATGTGAAAAACATTTAATCATGTTTAATGTTTAGGCAGTAAAAGCTCACACGGGGGGGGTCACGTGATTTCCTCTAAACCACTTACACAGATATATACACAGTATGCGCGCGCGCTCCCTGTGTGAAGCCTCACGAGCAAAACCTTCAGTCGCGAGATCTGCCTGTTAACCTCAGCAAGAAGAATTCTGATTGGCTGTAAATCCGCCCTAGGGCGTGGCTTATACCCGTTATAAATACGTGAGGAGGTAGTTTCACTTCAGTTCTTAGCAGCGGTCGACAAAGGCAGGAGGTTGCGCAGTTCTTAGGACAAAAATACTGTTTTTCACAGCCTTTTGTTTGGCTTTTTTTACTGATAAACATGAACGTGCTGCTTTCTTTAGTCGTGCTCGCTGTTTTCAGCGCCAGTGCCTTCGCTAAGGAGTGTAAGTATGAGTTTATATAAAACGTTTTTCCGTTAGGCCTCGTGCTCTGGTGTTCCGTGTCGTTATTATTGTTATTATCATAATTTATTCTGTATGTTTACTACATGAATACTTTAATGTACACGTATACACTAATTATAAAGACTATTTCGAGTATTTACTGTTTACGAGTATTTATATTTACATATTACATTAATGACGTAACTTTTGACCATTTCAAAGTGCGCGAGACACGTAAACAGGAAGACACTTAACTTTTAGAGATATCATATTTAAAGTCATTTATTCAAACAAATAACTATCATGTATTTATTTGAATACTTGTTTTTTTTCTTACTTTTACACGATCAGATTTACATTTAGACGAGTGCTGCGTTTGGAAATCCCCTTCTGTTTACTTTCACTTTAGTAATGCAGGAAGTGTTTGTGTGTATAAATGTTTAAAAATATTTTTTTAAAAATACAATAAAAAGACAAAGAAAAAATAATTGCTATTAACAAATAGCAACGCAATGCCAAATTAATTAATATCCCGAATTTGTATGTTTGGTTTGTTTGTTTATTTATTTATTTATTAATTAATTAATTCCTTTTTCTCAATAGTGTCCTCAGTAATCAAAATGAAAGTAACCTAAAAATCTAGCCAAAATAACATATATTAAAAACAGGATTTATTTTCTAAAAAAAAAAAGCCCTTAGGCTCCAGGAATCCCCCCGTCCACCCAGTGTGACCCTGTATACAGAATCGATGTGTACAATAACATAACTTGGATGCAATATGCCTGACTACAGAAATTTTATATTTTCATTTTTTAAGAATTTAAAAATCCAATAGTAAAGCGTAGATATATCGACCCTGCCTAATGATGAAACCAAGTGCGTTAACTGATCGCGATACTTAAGTTATATACGTACCACTCAAGTCAGTGTACTAGATTCTGTATTTAAAACTTATCTAAATAAATCATTCATGCATCTTTACCTCCAGCTCCACCAAAAATCCAGGTTTACAGCCGTAACCCTGGTATTTTTGGACAAGATAACCACCTGATCTGCCACGTGAGTGACTTCCACCCCCCAGACATTGAAATCACACTGACAAAGAATAACGTGGAGATTCCAGGTGCCCAGCAGACCGACCTGGCCTTTGAGAAAGGCTGGAAGTTTCACCTGACCAAGAGCGTCAGCTTCAAACCCCAAGACGGTGAAATATACGGCTGCAAAGTCCGACACATGCAGAAGGATCCCAAGATAATCACCTGGGGTAAGACTGTGTCCTGTGTTAAGTCAACCCTCACACAGATTTTGTTACTGCTGATATACTTACAGTTATAAGACTTGTTTGAGCTTTGTTTGAGGATTCTGTTTTCTTTCCTTGCAGAGCCAGACATGTAAACCTGCTCGGCTTTCGTAAGTAATGACAACCATGTAAAGCGAAAGTGGTGTTAATAGCATCATTAGCACTTTAAATAGTTTATACTGTTTGTGCAAATGAGAATAAACTTCAGTTGTCTTATTATCTATTGCTCCACAGATTCCACGGGCTACTGTTTTTTTTTTTTTTTTTCCAAGCTTGCAGTAATGATACCACTTTTCCACCATCAATTCAAGTCTCTTCAGTAAATTTAATTACTCTGTATATTTGTCTTTATAGGGCTGGGTGATAGGATACAAATCTGGCGAAAGGGATTTGACTTCAGTATCAATGACTTGAAAACACCTTTCAAATGTACAATATACAACAAGGTGTTTGTCACTTTGGTGTTTGCTCAAAAAAAAAAAAGATTGCTATTTGTGCTATTAATGAAATAGCACAAATTATTTCATTCAGCATTCACTAAAAATTCAAATATTTATTACCAGGTTAGGAGTAAATCAGTTATTTGTCATGATGATTTGCAGTGGTGTGAGAAAAGCAAAAAAAGACAAAACTAAATATAAACATAATCCTATCACCCAGCCCTATTTGGGGAAAACCCACTATTACAGATAACCATTAGATAATAAAGCAATATCTCTTCAGTTTCAAATGTAAGGAATGCAACTGTATGCAGTTTGGATAATTCAATTTCTAATCTAATGGCTATATGGAGTGTTTTTTAAATGTTATATAATTGTTGCCTGTCTTCTTTTATTTCTGGTTTATCATGCTGTACAATAGCCTTCTCTGGTTGTTTTCTTTGCCCCAAGTTATGCACTTTTTAAATGTTTTTTAAAATTGACACCCATCACAAATGATCTCTTTTCTTTTGAGGTTTTAATCAACAATAAGTGTAATGTAAAAAGAAGTAATAAAATTATGTCCCCTTCCCCAAACTGAGTGTTGTTAATTGACGAGTTGTGTGTGTGAGAGAGAGAGCGGACAGGGATTTGTGCCTGCAGATAAACCTGAATGTCTTATTACATTGTTACAGGCATTACGTATATTAGCTAGAAGCCTAATTTGGTTAGTTAATTAACAGAAAACTAATGGAAAGTGATATTTAATATAATAATGTACAGTACAAGTCAAAAGTTTGGACCCAGGTTTATATTTATTTTTTACATTCTAAAACATATTTTTTCAAAACTATGAAATAACACATGGTTTTAGGTAATTGGATAACACCAACAACCTGTCAGCTGCAGAACAGTTTTTACAAGAACAGTATTGTCGAGTGCATTTGCAAAACCCATTAAACACCATGATGAAACTGGATCTCATGAAGACCTTCCCAGGAAAGCAAGACCAAAACGTTACCTCTACTGCAGAGGAAAAGTCCATTTAGAGTTACCAGCCTCAGAAATCACCAATTAATGTAACAACTGCACCTTAGATTAGAGCCGTTTTGAAGACTACAGATCATAAGTAGCAGATAAGTCACAATATCAACTGTTCAAAGGAGATTATTGCATATTTTAAACGCCTTTGGTATTGTTTTATAATGTAGAAAGAAATAAAAATCAGGAAACACATTGGAATTAGGAGGTGTGACTGGTATCACAGCACTGATCAGTTTTTCCATCCCAAGGTGTTTTGTTAGTTCTCTGTGTAACAGGACTGACTGTAGTGGGTAAGTTTAAATCAACACACTAATTTTATTTACACAGGGACATATACAGCAAACATGCCACATAAAAATGTGCATCTGTTTATACAATGGAACCTCAGTTCACAAACATAATTTGCTCTTAAGTTTTGATCGTACACCGATTTCGTTTTTTCCAGAGGAATACAGTAGTGCTTTGTTCGCCACAGATTTGTTTGGATGATACTTCTCGGCAAACACTTGGACTCTACTTTGAACAAAGTTCTTTTATTATGTGCGTGATCCGCGACCACAAACTGAACGAAACTGAGACTGGGCGACGCACTCATGCCTTTGTTCGGATGATAGCGGCAGCATAGGATGGCGGTTTCTGGATCATGCTTCAAGGAGGAGTTCGTGAACAGAGACAAATTTTAGGCTCATTTTTTGGTTGTGAACCTTGTGGCTTACTTGAACCAAGGTTCCACTGTAATAAGAAAGTGTTTATTTGCCATGTTTGGAAGGAGTCTCCAGTTTCATTCAGAAGTGAAACTATAACTAATTTCCCACACAATTTTTTTTAATAGAATTTTAACGAGTCTTCATAACATGCTTATCCACTAACTAATTTAATAATATAAATACAAACCTGATTCCAAATCAGTTGGGACACTGTACAAATTGTGAATAAAAACAAAGTGAAAGTTTCAAATTTCAGTATTTCCATCAGAACAGAATACGATTAGATAACATATCAAATGTTGAAAGTGAGACATTTTGAAATGTCATGCCAAATATTGGCTCACTTTGGATTTCATGAGAGCTACACATTTCAAAAAAGTTGGGACAGGTAGCAATAAGTGGCCGGAAAAGTTAAATGTATATATAAGTATCAGCTGGAGGACCAATTTGCAACTAATTAGGTCAATTGGCAACATGATTGTGTATAAAAAGAGCCTCTCAGAGTGGCAGTGTCTCTCAGAAGTCAAGATAGGCAGAGGATCACCAATTCCCCCAATGCTGCAGAAAAAAAAATTGGCGCAATATCAGAGAAGAGTTTGAAGTTATCATCATCTACAGTGCATAACATCATCCAAAGATTTAGAGAATCTGAAGCAATCTCTGTGCGTAAAGGTCAAGGCCGGAAGACCATACTGGATGCCCGTGATCTTCGGACCCTTAGATGGCACTGCATCAAAAACAGGAATGCTACTGTAATGGAAATCACAACATGGGCTCATACTTCCGAAAAACATTGTTGGTGAACACAATCCACCGTGCCATTTGCTGTTGCCGGCTAAAACTCTGTAGGTCAAAAAAGAAGCTATATCTAAACATGATCCAGAAGCTCAGGCGTTTTCTCTGGGCCAAGGCTCATTTAAAATGGACTGTGGCAAAGTGGAGAACTGTTCTGTGGTCAGACGAATCAAAATTTGAAGTTCTTTTTGGGAAACTGAGACGCCATGTCATCCGGACTAAAGAGGACAAGGAAACCCAAGTTGTTATCAGCGCTCAGTTCAGAAGCCTGCATCTCTGATGGTATGGGGTTGCATGAGTGCGTGTGGCATGGCTTACACATCTGGAAAGGCACCATCAATGCTGAAAGGTATATCCAAGTTCTAGAACAACATATGCTCCCATACAGATGTTGTCTCTTTCAGGGAAGACCTTTTGTCTTCGGGCATTGTCATTTTGCAACATGACAATGCCTGACCACATACTGCATCAATTACAACATCATGGCTGCGTAGGAGAAGGATCCGGGTACTGGAATGGCCAGGCTGCAGTCCAGATATTTCATCCATAGAAAACATTTGGCGCATCATAAAGCGGAAGATGCGACAAAGAAGACCTAAGACAGTTGAACAACTAGAAGCCTGTATTAGACAAGAATGGGACATCATTCTTATTCCTAAACTTGAGCAACTTGTCTCCTCAGTCCCCAGACGTTTGCAGACTGTTATAAAAAGAAGAGGGGATTCCACACAATGGTAAATATGGCCTTGTCCCAACTTTTTTGAGATGTGTTGATGCCATAAAATTTTTCCCTTAAAATGATAAAATTTTCTTAGTTTAAACATTTGATATGTCATCTATGTTGTATTCTGAATAAAATATTGAAATTTGAAACTTCCACTTCATTGCATTCTGTTTTTATTCACAATTTGTACAGTGTCCCAACTTTTTTTGGAATCTGGTTTGTAGATAAATGTAAGCTAGGCTGCTGTAAGGTACAAGGCAAGGTTTTCTGGAAATTTGTGTAACGTGTATTGAATTTAAGGCTAAGAAGTTCTGAGAAAATCTGAGAAACTAGACTTTACAGGAGGAAACTAGAGTCACAGCTTCAACAGAGTGAATCTAAGAGTCTGTGGCAGGGACTAAGGACAATAATGGACTATAAAGCACCAATATCCGGTGTGACGAACATAGCTGTGTCTTTGGCAGATGACCTGAGCACCTTCTACGCTCACTTGGAGGCTGCAGCTAACGATGATAATAGCACTAGCAATGCTAATGCTAATGCTAGCGGAGCTAATGGCTGCAGACAGGAAAAGAATGCCAACACCAGAAGCACGCTCATTATTCAGGAGCCTTAAAGAGGATGAAAACCCGGAAAAGCAGCAGGACCAGACGGCATCCCAAGTTGAATCCCCGGGGCCTGTGTTCATGGTAATATTCAATCCAATCAGTAATCCCCACATGCTTTAAAGAGTCCATTATTGTTCCTGTCCCAAAGAAACCCCATCCTGCTTCCCTCAATGATTATCGCCCTGTAGTGTTGAAGTGCTTAGAGCGGCTGTTCAGAGATTTCATCATCTCTTCACTATCTGACACACTAGATCCACTACAGTTTTAATACCGTCTGATCCATTCAACAGATGATGCTATTCACACCTCCGTCACACATCACTTACCAACCTGGACACTAGGAAGAGGAATTATGTTACAATGCTATTTGGCATTTCAGCATTTAATACTATAATGCCCTCCACACTCACCACCAAGCTGGAGCACCTGTGACTCACATCTCTAGAGCACATCTCTCTATCAGTGGATCTCCAATTTCCTAACTGGTAGACCACAGCCAGTAAGGATGGGCAGACATGTCTCAGCCTCTCTTACCTTTAGCACTGGAGTCCCCCAGGGTCGTGTTCTGAGCCCCCTGCTGTGCTCAACTATTACTGCGTGGCCTCTTCCAACTCCACCACCATCAAGTTTGCTGACTACACCATTGTGGTGGGCCTGATCTCTGTCAAGACGGTGAAATCTCGAGAACTATTACCAGAGGAACAACCTCCTCCTGAACGTCAGTAAGACATAAGAGCTGATAGCAGACAGTACAAAGCAGGAGAGTTACTACCAGCCCGAGAGCCCAGTGGAGAGAGCAGACAGCTTCAGATACCTCGGTGTTCACATCAAACAGGACCTGTCATAGTCCTGTCACATACAGTAAATACCAAAATCGTCCTGTGCTTAGGAACTTCTACTCCTGCACCATAAAGATCTTCCTGACGGGAAACATCACAACTTGGTATGGGAAAAGCACCATGCAGGACAGACGAGCTCTACAGAGAGTGGTGCGATCAGCTGAGTGCATCATCAGTACTGAGCTCCCTGACCTGCTCTCAATCTTTATTATATTCATGTCTAATATTTAATATTCTTTATTTAAATACTATATTATTTTAGGTCACAGGTATTCGTTCAAGCATTTTACTGCATATAACATTGTGTATGACTGTGCATGTGACAAATAAAATTTAAATTTGATCTTGCTTTGATAGTGATTTTACCGATAAAGTTACAGTCATTGATATTCGATATCAATTGATACTGGCACCTCATGTAACATATAGGAAAAAATTCCCATCTATTTTTGAAGCGTGTAATATCCCTTAAGTTTTGCACAGATCTAAAATCTCATTTTTTTAAAGCTCGATCTATTGTACTCTGTCAGCCTCAGGGACATTATTTGTTTCTCTGATAATCCAGATGATGGCGCTCTTGAATACCGAGTGCACATTGTTCTGCTCGTAACTGACATTGCTTTTCTATTTCAATTCAATTTCAATACCAATTCCATTTTATTACTTGTACATATTTGAAATTTTACATTTTACAGCCAAAACATTTCTATATTTTCTATAATTGTATAATTTTTAGGATATTCTTATTTTATATTTACATTCTTTATTTGAATACTCTATTTTATTTTTAATATTCTATTTTTCTTTTTATTATATTCTTATTTTATATTTTATAGTTTTTATTTGAATACAACATTATATATATATATATATATATTTAAGTCACAGGCTTTCGTACAAGCATTTCACTGCCTATAATACTGTGTATGACTGTATGTGACAAATAAAATTTGAATTTGATCTTGCTTTGATAATGATTTTACTGATAAAGTTACAGGCAGTCACTGATATTTGATGGCACTTCATGTAAAATCATATAGAAACAATTTCCCATCTATTTTTGAAGCGTGTAATATCCCTTACGTTTTGCACAAATCTTTACACAATCTTGCCCAACTGTATGAACCCCTTTATTTTTTTAGTTTTATACTTCTGTCCATCTGAATTTGTATTATTAACATTTTATTTGTATGTGCTGCTACAGTTTACCTCTTTTTTTTTTTCTTCCTCAAAGCACCTCTTATTTAATTTTAGGTCACAAACAGTCGTGTAGGCATTTCACTGCATATCATACTGTATATGGTTGTGTATATGATGAATAAAATTTGAATTATTATTATTATTATTATTATTATAAAATAGCACCAGTTGCTTATGAAGGTCAGTGTTCCCTGTATGCGTGCAGGCTGTGCTGCCATCTGTTGGCGGGTGGGGGCGCTACAATTAGTCTTATGCCTTCATTCTTGAGAAATTTCACTACCGGTCCCAGTTTGACTTGAACACCCCTTAGATATTTATATTCCTCATTCCATAGTATATCTTTACATCATCCCACTAATTTTTTTTTTTTTTTAGAAAAAATATGACCATAATTGCTTTGACCTTTTTTCTTTTCTATTTTTTGTCTTTATTATTTTTTTCGATAAGCATCAGCTCATGATCATCCCAATTAATAGTCCATACAATTTTAAACCATATCCTCCCAGGGGTGTGTAAACTGGTTATATATTATTCGTACCCTGCAGGCGACCTGAGGTGATGTCCACTAGCCCCCTCACTCCCATCTTGCTCTTCTGAGTGAGAGCGCTAAGTCAGTCAGTCAGTCCATTGCTCACACACTAAAATCCGGGCAATAACGGGGTTAACTACCCCACACATGGGTAATGTGACGTGCAAATGAGTGATATAAAACCGATCGTGCAAATGTTATCATCAATCTGATGTTAATTATATCAATTAGTGTCAATTAGTTAATTCAATTAATTAAAATTTTGTGAAATGGGTATGAAGATGTGACAGAATGTGTATGAATCTAAATTATTCGATAGTCCCTGATGAACAAGTCGAGGGCTGACCGTGCTGAAGAAAAATCTCCCTGAGATGGCAATAGGAAGAAACCTTGAGAGGACTCAACAGGGAACTCATCGTCATTTGGATGATAACGGATAGCAGGGATTAATCTGCAGTCATACTGTGTGTTAGTAGGCTGGAGGTTCAGTATAACAGTTAATGTCTTTAAGTTAATATGGAGTCCAGTTCGTTATTGGATCCTCAGGTAGACTGTAGGAAATTCCAGTCCTGAATTATTGAGCGACTGCAGTCACAAGTCCTCAAGAACAGCGAGGACATGGAGAAAAGGGGAATTTTATTTAGAAAAATAAAGGAGGAAAGGGAAAGAGAGGAAGGGAAGGAGAGAAGTGAGGGTTGCACGAGCAGGTCCAGGCAGTGCCCAGCTGGCAGAGGGGCACTCGGTTGGTGAATGTAAGCAGTGACGGAGTGGCAGAGTGCATTGGCGTGGACAGCGGTTCCTGCCCTTCGACTCAGCAGCCACGGTCACACCAGCCTTTCTCGTCACTGTTTCGTGGACAAAATCTCAACAGGTGCACTTTACACTGCAGCAGCTTGTGCAGGTCTTCACATGATGTCATCCTTGCTATTCACATGTGCAGAAGGGTCCTTTTTTATCTTTGATTGTTCTGTTCATCCTTTCTCCCATACCAGAACTTTTGGGATGGTAGAAGATGTGAAATTTCCTATTAATGCTTAAAAATCTGCATAATTTTTGTGTCACTTTGGAGACAAAGGGGGTGCCATTATCACTGTCAATAAAGTTTGGAATACTATATCTAGGAATAATTTTATGTTGCATTTTAATAATGCGCATTTTATGTTAAACATGGAAATCTGTTCACAATTACAAGTATGTATTTAGGAGGCGGGTAGAGTAGCCAAAAATTGCACTCAAGTCAGAGTAGCTGTACAGTGGAACCTCGGATTGTAAGTAACACGGTTTGCGAGCATGCCGTAAGAATTTTTTTTAATACATGCATTTGTGGCACGCATGCGCTTCTTGTTTTGATGCCGAGCGTCACGTGATCACAACTGAGCCAACATTTTTTCTCTCTCTTGCACTGCGGAATTGTGGGTAATCGTCTCCCCTGCTCGGTCTTAGTGCTCATCTCTCACTGTTGAAATCAACATAATCAACATCCGTGCACGCGTGTACTGTTTACTATAACACTGTGAGCACGTGTGTGTGCGTAAAACATCTTTTATTTTGTGTTTGTATGTGTGTGTGTACAGCGCGCATGTACTGTTTATTATAACACACGTGTGCACGCACCTAAAGCAAAAGAATCATTAGAGAGGTTAAAGATCCATTTTCTCTCTGTCTCTCTGTCAGCCTGCACTGATTCTGTTAGTGTGTGTGTGCGTCATTGGACAGCGTGGCCCTTCCCTCCTCTCACACACACACACACACTTTAATGGACACACTGCTCCGTCACAATTCTATTCAAAGGTAAAGTGCAGGTTAATTTGTTTAATTTTTACTTCACAGCAATGATTCCATTAGTTAGTGGCATGCTCAAGTGTCATTAGAGAGATTTTTTTGTTTATTTTCCCGTTGAAAAAGTGTTTCCGTTAGTGTCTGATATTGCAAATGCAGACTTTTTTCAATCAAATGAATTACCCCTTTTTTTCTGACATGTGAAATACCGTGAAAGTGGCGCTAGAATAATGGAAGGACAGATGCTGGAAGCTATAAGCATATCGGGTGAACTCTTACGGGGAGACCAAAAATGCAGATTTTCAGGTGAAGAATGAGTTTGTAAGAAGGCTATGTCAAAGATGGCAAACTTGGGACAGAGACATGGGACATCTAAGAGAATACTGTATCTCTACATACCTGTGGGGACAAAGGAGCTTCTTTAGCTAGAGCATTACCCAAAAGACCAGAGTCACCAGATGCATGACCTTAAACCTTCACTATAATCAATTGTGGAGGAAACAAACTAGCCTGTAAAAGATCGATGACAGGAGTAGCATGTAAAATAGGCTTTTCATTCAGCTGATTTAAAACCTTGCGAAGCCATCCTTCCAAAATCATGTGTAACACCAAAACTAAAACAGGAATCTGTAAAAATAGTAATAGGTTGATCCTCAAATAGGAGACATGCGCGAATAAAAGCAATAAGTTCAGCAGCTTAAGCTTAAATTATTTTGGTACCAGTTTGGGGTCACCAGGTCACATGACCTAGAAGCTATTGAAGAAATTGTGATTTAATAAAGTTTATATATAATAATTGAAAATTAATGCACAATACTCAATTATTATCTATTAATTCAACAATTATTAATAAATAAACAGAAGCAGTATGCAATGACGCATGGCACATGTATATTTAATAAGAAATTAGAACAACTGAGGCACGTAGCCAGGTAAGTAACAAGTATCACTTTTCATTTGGACAGAAATTTGTCGACGGTCCCTAAAATAGCGCTTCCGAATGTCTGTCGAATGTCTGAATATCAAACTAATTTCTATTTTCTATAACTATTTTCTTCATATTGAACTGGAGAAAAAAAGCCAGTGTAGTAATATCGGAGGGGAAACAAGCTTTTGAAACAGGGGAAGCTCATATTAGGCCTTCATCATAAAATTCATTATGTTATAGCACCGTCTGCGTCTGCC
>JAOVVA010000036.1:3542592-3556646 GCA_028565275.1 Leiocassis micropogon | reverse complement strand
GATGGCCAGACATGTCTTCTTCAGGATTTTCTGTTAAATCGGCAGAATTCATAAAGCACAGGATCCAACAATTATGTCAACTTGTCCAGGTCCTGGAGCTGAAAAGTTCGTTTGACTGTTGGTATGATGTTATTTTTATGACACAGATATAACAGGATGTACACCTTCCAAAAAGTTAAACTTTTGTCTAAATATTTAGTCCACAGACTATTTGGCCAAAAGTCTTGGGGATAATTAGGATGTTTTTTTGCCAAATGTGAGACGAGCCTTTGTGTTCTTTTTGTCGGCAGTGGCTTGAAATCTTTTAGCCTTATTACTTACTTTTTTCACATAGGGCCAGGCAGATTTAGACAGGTTTTTTCCCTTAATAAATAAAATCATCATTTAAAAACAAAAATGTTTTTATTTACTCTGGTTATCTTTGTGTAATTTTAAAATTAGTTTAATGATCTGAATCCTTGGAGTGTGAGAAATATGCAAAAAGTCAGGAAGGTTGGTTTGAGTGTTTTGACACTTTATTTTTTCTGTAATTCTCAGGTTACAGAAAACGAAAAGGTGTCGACGGTGAAAGAACTGGTGTTTGAACGCTTGAACATCCCGCCACATCAGCAGCGACTGCTGTACAAAGGGAAAGCCTTGGCAGGTACGAATAAAGACAAATCAGTCTACACAGGCGTCACGTTTAGGAGTCGAGCCCCGAATCCTTGATGCCTTTAAAAGTGATCACTGCTTCTAAGACTGCAGTAATATAATCTACCAAATGATTAATAAAGACACAAACAAATGAATATTCCTCATTAGTGAAGTTACACCCCTGTCTTTTTGCAGATGAATACAGGTTGAGCGATTACGCCATCGGCCCAGAGGCCAAGCTGAACCTGGTGGTTCGGCCAACAGGAGAGAGAAACAGTGGCGCTGCTGTCAGCAGTAAACCCACTACCCCTAGTAGCACCAGTACAGCCAGCAGCAGTGGAAGTGATGGAAATGGATTATGGCAGTTACTGTCCACTGTCCTGTCCAAACACTTCAGTCCTGCAGATGCAGCCAAAGTCCATGAACAGCTCATTAAGGTACTTTCTGCCTTGCCTCCTATTAGAGGATGTTCATTCTTTGGAATAAAGGGGTTCCCCTTTGTGTCTTCGGGGTGTCTGGCACCAGGACGTTAGTGCTAATCTTTTTTTGTTTGTTTTTTGTAATCATTTTTTGTTACAATTCTAAATGAACTTGGCAGATACTTTGCTCTGTCCACACAGGATGCAGTGCTGAATAGTGTGAATAGTTTTGACAGCACCACCTGCAGGATTGTAGAGGAACAGCAACATATTACCACAAATGCAAACATTATATAAATTTCTTACACTTCTTAAAAAAACCTTTTGGAGGCCAATTAATTGAAAAGAATTGTAATGCATCACTGAATCGATTACAACCCCCCCCCCCCCAAATCTCTGTTGACCAGCATTGCCCCTTTTTTTGTTCTTTGATTTGTGCTACATTGGCTTTTCTCTAAGATCAAAACAGACGGGTTGACCTTTGGTCCCCGTGAGTATGAGCGACCCCTGCTTGCCATACCATAAGAACTCCAATTTATAGTTAAATTTAATGTTGTGTAAAGTCCTCAAATAAGTATTTGCTTTATTTACAGCAGCTACAGTCAGTCTCTCACAGCCTCTTTTTTTTTCTCCTCTTTACATTTAAGACACGCTTATCATGTTACTGAGAAAATATCAAGTCCTCTATTTGTAAAGATTTTCCCATGTCAGTCAGTGAACTCTGACTGTGACGGAGCACTGACGCCAGAGACTCCTACTGTTGAGTTTTAAAATAATGGAAGTATTATTTGAGGCGTCCGACATGCTCTGATATGGTTACCAGTCGGCAGTGATACACACACACAGATAAGCACAGCAGGTGTCTGATGTTATCTGTGTTTATCCTCAACAAAAAGGTTTTATATGTTTGGTCAAAAACACCTGGTGTTATGTACATTTGTAACATCAAAGAATGTTTTAACATGAAATCAGGTAGACCAAAAAAAAAAAAGTTGTATAGATGTCTGATCTGGAGATGAACCAGGAAGTGTTAGCTCAGGGGAAGAGAGAGAGCAAGATAGAGTGAATGTGAAAAAGAGAGAGTGGGAGAGTTGACACATTTTTTAATTAAAATGTAAATTAGGATACATTTGAAATATTACTTAGTGATTACATTAAGATTTATGTATTATTATTTTTTTAAATCTCTTACAGGATTACGAGCGTTCTCTCAGACAGCTTAGCCTAGACGATATCGAGCGTCTGGCTGGACGTCTGCTGCACCCTGAGGCAGAGGGAATGGATACGTCATACATGGACTGAGACGCGCTATAGTGTACATACATACACACACACACACACACACACACACACACACAAACACAAACATGCATCCACATACAAAGAGCACACTTTAACAGCAGCAACCTGATGTTTGGTCCCATGTATGTGACGAGGACGTTTCGGATCGACAGGACCATAACACCGGACTTCAGGTCGGCCGTGCATGACCGCGGCTCAGCTCAAATACTCAACAAAAGATTTCTTTTCAGTCTTTTTGAACAGTAATTGAAATGTCATGAGCAGCACTTCTATCCGCACCGTGTTTCCATTTTCTTGCCTTCAGATGCAAACGTGACGGCCATCAGGATTACTGTTTTTAACTTGCCCTCAACAACTTCTGAGTATTTCCTCATTCTAGGGAAGTCCTTGCCACATTTTTAAAGTGCGTTCCAGTGTTTTATGAACCGAATGTGGCCTGTTAGACGGTTCATCTAGGCTTTAAGGGATCGAGTCAATAGCCAATAGAATTTAGGAACGTAATCTGTCCATGATGCGTTGCGCTTAGCTCAGATTCCCTTTCAAACCAGTAAAAATGGGAGAAGGAAATAGTTGTGATATATGTAATAGTCTGTACCTTTCCTTTTTACACAACTACACATCCTGTTGGACTAATTAGCAGGCTGGCTAGTTAGCGTATTCACAGGTTGCCATAGGAAGCAGTTTGTTATTAATGTGTATTTCAACCCTCAAGAATGGTGGCATTTTAAAAACAGTATTGAAACGCAGAGTTATTTCAAGCTCGAATGATCCTGTGATGTTTATTTCAGGCTTTTCAGTCTACACACGCTGCTTAACGTTATGTTTGGATGCTTAACGGACCTATTTATGATAGTCAAGGAGTTACGTTCATCACTACTGACCACAAAGTTAGTGCTGGGCCATGCGCAGGTAAACACTCTGACTTTGTAAATACTGTTTTATTATAATTATTATTAAAAAGGACAACCTTCTTGTGACTGGCTTTTTCCCCTCCCCGACTTATTGTGTAGCAGTGCGTTTTATTCCTCTTGTACCACAATTACAGCTTTTAATTTATTAACAGGTCATCCTTTTTATATGTTTGTATTTACAGTCCATCTCTCGCGAACATCCGTAAGTTCAGAACGCAGCTTGTCATGTTAAATCATCGTCCTAAGGACTGAGCCATGAAGGAAAACTTACTGACACTTTCAAAACTTTGCAATAAAGAATTTCTTAGAGTAAACCTCAATTATTGTATTTTTTTCCCGTTAAATATTTTATTGGAAAAAAAATTACAAAATTTAATTACATAATTAGATTGGTCATTCAAGTGCATGTCAATCAGCTCTTGCTATAGAAACAAATGTTTCAGACCAGTGCATTAAAGGTCCCATATTTTACAATTTCTTTAATAAGAAAACCCTTTCATATAATCCATTTTTTTAATTTATTAAACAGCTGCAAAAAAAAAAAAATGCAGAATTGACTGACATGCCTCTTATATGAGATCACATTAGGGGCAAAATCTCATTGGTTTGTTTAAGCCCTGGTTAATATAAATAGCGAGAATGTGTTTTTTCAGGATACATCTGACTTGCTAAAAATGACTTGAAGGTTCATTAAGCATGATACATGTCCTTTAATAAACACTGAGTAACAGCTGGATCCGCTGCACGAGCTGTGGTTCTAGAAAATGGACCAACACCTTCTAAACCGAGCAGAACTGAGAATTCCACAGCACCGCGGTGTAAAATGAAAAGCAACTTCACGTAGCACTAAACACCATGAACAGTTTGGTTGTAAATGTATCTTTATTCGTCTACTTGGCTTAGAATATACACTACCAAGTTACACTGGCACATTTGGCCAAAGACTATCCTCTTTTTTATTATTTTTTTATTTTAGATCATGTTCATCCTGCAATATAAAACAAATTCTCTGATATAAGGTATGTATATATATTAATACAAGTACAGTATGTAAATGTACAGAGATGAAGAGTTGAAAGGAGAAGCGATGAATGAAAGACTCGGATGCAGTAAAGTTCTGTGCTTCTGCTTTTCCTTTCTTCCTAAAGTGTTCATTTTCCTAACCTTAAAATGTTACCAGATAGCCCGATAGTGACCAAGTCAAAAGGTTTAAAGCACTGGCATCATGTAAGTAAAGGTAAAGTCCTCTAAATGGTGTAAATTAATGAACATTGTAATATAATATGATCGTGGGAGGCCAGGATTTTGTTAGTCAACGTCATGGTCAATGCTGTGGTTAAAACCGATCGCTGTTCATGAATGATCAGTCGCTCATACGTTCATGACAAGCAAATACAGACAGGTTGGACTTCTTTATCACTGGCGGACTTTATACAGTAGGGAATGCATGATCAGCATAGAAATACATAAGACACATGGAATGATGTTTAGCCAAAGGCACAATGATTCAACAGAAGAAAAAAAAAAAAACAACTGCAAGGAAAAGAGGGCGTAGTGACCATCTTGGACAGAGTAGTGATACTGTGAGATGGCGGTTTTAAAAGGATTGCTATGCTGCAGGAAAGAGGTTGCGCTCTCTCTCTCTCCTGTTTCCTCGAAGTAGCATCGTGATGCCACGTGTTGCATGGGACTTGGGGAGATAGGGACGCTGTCATGTGTTATTTCAGACCCTGGAGGTCTTGAAGAGGAAGAGAAGACAAACATGGCAAGGGTGGTGTTGGTGGCGCTCTCTCATTTTTTTTCTTTTTTTTTTTTTTGTTCCGTCTCTGCTAGATCACGGTCGTCTCTTTGCCCTCCTTGCCATCAGGGTTTTTTTTCCCCCCTCCCGTCCCTCAGCAGCTGCAGCCGTCGTTCGAGGTGGCGGGTCTGTCATCTCTTAGCTTGATCTGGTCGGGGAAATCGTACGGCTCCACCTCGGTCTCCTGGAGGAAGGAAGAACGGGGGTCTGGTTAAAACAGGATCGATAAAAATGACCTGGCTGAAATTTTTTTGGCTAAGAATTTTAAATCCGTTTGCACAGGTTTACGGGTATGGAATGGTCTGGGCCATGGGGACATGTGGATGGACTGGAAATTACACTCGTGTAGGAAGGATGGACTTGGATTAAGACTGTAACAGCTAGATTGGAACTGGATTGTAATTAAGGTGGATGGTTTGGAAATAAATTACATTGGGATATATGGGTTGCAAATGGACTCTGATGGACAGATTGGAACAGGCCTGATAGTGATGGGTTGGAATTGGATGGGTGTTTGCATCCATATGATTTGGATGAACAGATTTAGCAATTAAATGGCAGTAGGTTAGCCTACAGTCGGAGTGGATAAAATAAAGACACAACCCGTTCTTAATTTTTTTTTTTTTTTTTAAATACACACAAACGAGGGTTAACCATTAAAACTCAAACAGCGCAGATCCCTGCGGCAACAAGTGACAATATATATTTTTTTTAAAAGCGGGCTTTTTTTAATGGAAGTCCTGCCGGTGTGTGTTAACGGAGGAGGCTTCAGACATCACGCGTGTATTTGGGGTTTCTGATTACGTCATGTCTGAAATGCCAAAGTTATCGTTACTTTAAAAATGTGTAAATTGTACTGCTGCCGGAATATGGGGATGATGTCGCTAAAATGCGCATATTATTATTGGTCACAAAAACAAGCATAAGAGCATGTGATCTTATGAATCGGTGCTATTTCTTTGCCTATGCAACCCATATTTTTTTTAAGTCATGTTTGTATAGATGGTTGAAATTCAGTTCATCTTTTTGCCTAGGTATTTTAGACCTGTGGGAAAGATGGAATAGATTGGATTGACATCATTGATAAAATAAAGACACAACTGCACAGTACACTAAAGTAAAGGAATGCACACGTAGCAATAATCCTGCGTCTCCGTCCGTACCTGTTTGAGTGCATTACGGGCGATGGTTTGAAAAGCCTGGTCCACGTTGATCGCTTCTTTGGCACTGGTCTCGAAATACGGGATGTTGTTCTTGCTTTGACACCATGCCTGGGCTCGCTTCGTGGTAACCTGTTCAGGACGAAAAGCTCTCGTCAACAAACTTTCATTAATTAATTCATTTCTCAGACTGATGCCTAAAAGAAAACCGTCTCCTCCATTGTAACATTCATGGCTATGTACTGTATGCTGATTGGATTATGGATCAAACCTATTTATAGATCCATTTATTTAAAATAAGAAATTTGAAAACACTGCAGCTTACTGTACGCATGTATGGAGTGAGCTTTCAGACATCTTGCTACTTGTGTAACGAGGGTCACACCCCTTATTATTGCATGAATAATAACGACAGTACTAATGTACATTTATAAAAAAAAAAAAAAAGTAAAAAAAAAAAAAAACGGAATTTCTCAAGCACTTATTTTATGGTTCCCAGAAGAGAAACTAAAACTACAGCAATGATCAAAAGTTTTAGTAAAAAAAAAACAAAAAAACAATCAATATTGCTAAATGCAAACTCAAATAATAATAGTCTATGGCAGTAGCATTAGCGTTAAGCTACGCATTTATACATTAAAAACCATTTAAGGAGAAATTTTGCCGTCTTAAGAAATGTAAACCATAATCTTTTTTAAATAATTATTACTACAGTAATCTTTTTAGGTGCCTTTCAATTACCATATTAGTGGAAATTATTCCTTTTTTTATATTTCTTATATCAGTCAAGATCCATGTATAAAAATCAACAACTTGTTTTCAGGCTTTTTTTGGGTTATTCAGGTTTCTCCATCAAATAGGAAAAACATACAGTGTAAAAAGAAAAAAAATAAGAAGGAAAAGAATGCCGCTGTACATTCGACACGGGTTGATAAAACAACGTCATTTTGTTATATCAAACTCAGTGTTGTGTAGGTATCTCCTGCTCCCCTGTAGCATGACTCCTGTAGTTAATGGAAACCTTTGGGGTGCAGGGTGGGGCTCCCCTGGATCGACGACGGTCTTTTTCGCCTGCTGGTTCCCACACGTACACAGGAGGCTGTGATGCACAGGGTGTACTGGTGCCTTTCTCTCATTGACTCTTTTCAGCAATCTGTTCTACATTGTGGGATCAGACCCGACAGCCTGGCTTTGGCTCGGGCCGTGCGTGTCCATGATCCTGTCACCAGTTCGTTGTGAAGGATGAATAGGAAATAATAAAGAGCTGAAAGAGTTCTCATTTCTCTCATCTTCTAATACTAATTAAATTTTAAATAAATTTTGATATTTTTCCCCCCCAAGTCTAGATTGAATAAACAAAATCAGACGATCCTTATGTTAATGGTTAAACAGCAGCTGGGAATTTGTAAAAGTGTGGAATGAGAGGAAACATTCCACTGTTGCCGTTTTATACAGAGAAACAAATGCCTGTAAGCAGAGCTGAACATGTACATATAAAGTCAGCCAAAAACATTTATACACATTTCAACAATCGTTATCTATGCCTTTTTTTAAAAACTGGAATAGAATAATGGCAGGAGTGTGTAGTAATATGTTGTTTGCTTTAAAGATGTCAGTGGTCGCACCATCGATGATGCTGTCACGTCATCGACACAAGAGAGGCGTAGAAGTTTTCATGTTGAAGTGTGTATGCATTTTTTTTTTATGGCTGACTCTGAAGTTTTGTGCATAAACTTAGTGAATAGTGAAAATGAGACTTTATGACTCTGCAGAAAAAAAAACCCTGCCTGAGACAACCCCGCCGGATTGTCAAAAATGTGTAAATACCTTAAACTGAGCGTTAATAAAATGCACAACTCGCATGGCCGACCACAGCGGCGTGCATATTTCCGGCAGTGACTCTGGTGTGACTGTTGTTTGCTATCAGTGTCTGAGACCACTACATTACTACATCCTGATCTACCGCGCTCCAGACACGAGCTCGGCGGAAGACGTATCGACACGTTCCACGCAAATCGGCGCATCGTCTTTCCCGCCCGGTCGCGGCCCGTACTGACCTGTCTGTTCTCCAAGTCGATCTTGTTCCCGAGCACGACGAAGGGGAAGTTCTCAGGGTCGCGGGGGCTCGCTTGGATCAGGAACTCGTCCCTCCAGCTGTCCAGGGTCTTGAAGGTGTTCGGAGAGGTGACGTCATAGACCAGCACGCAGCAGTCGGCGCCCCTGTAGAACGCCACGCCCAGAGACTGGAAACGCTCCTGTCCGGCTGTGTCCCAAATCTATCGACACAAAAAAGAAAGCCGGAATAAAAACACAGGATTAATGATTCATTAAAACGATCTATTTACTTTTATATATAGTACATACGTACTTATACTATAACTTAGCTCAGTAATTAAAAACTTTGTCTATTCTTATAGATGTTTTTATAGATATTAACCAAACAAACTGGCTACATACACATATATAAACTCTATAATTTGAACACCACCTCTCATAAAGCAATCCTGTACAATCTTTATATATTTACTTGCTCCAAATCTTTGTATTACATCCAGATTTAAACCCAGAGTGGTGTGAAGTAAAGCAACGTAGTTCAATCTATTAAAATGTCGGCTACACATCTAGCTCCTGGTTCTCAAACTTAATACTCAAAGGTCTGTACAAGGTCAAAGGTCCGGAACGGTTGGCGATAAGCAAATGACTTTTTTTTTCCTTCTTTCAACTTGCTTATAAATTACAAGCAACCATACGTTCACGCAGTCCGAGACAAAATGCATTCAAACATAGCAATAAGTGCGACTGTGTGACTGCAATCAGATGTGTAAACCAAAACAACTCGAACTTTAAAACAGCACGTGTTCAAGTATTAGAAAGATTTAAACTACATCTTAATTAGTACAAAAGACTGTTGATTGCAGATTGTTGCTCATCAACCTAAACAGCTTCAACATTCAACAATAAAAAGTTTACAGATTTTTAGAAGGAAAAAAAAAAGATTAATTAAAAGAGAAAAATCTTCACTGACTGATTTTCATGCCGAAACAAACAAAATAAGAAAATTTTATATATTTTTTAAATGTTTGATAAACAAACCAAACAGACCTTAAATTGACAACACAACAAGATACAAAATAATTTTGAAGTGAAATTTACAGAATGCCCGAAAGCGCCATTCACGTCACTTCTAAAAATGCACGGAAAATGGCAGCCACGTCACGTTCTGTCTTTCCAAAGCGCTCACGAGCTTCATCTCCCGTGACGTTTGCCGTGTTGCTTCTCATCATCGTTCAAGCACAAACAGAACAGGGAGAATTTTACCAGCTGATCCAGATTGGTTGTGGCTATCTGAAAACGCACAAATATTGAGATAATGTCGTTCAAGATGGCGTCCACAAGGAAATTTCCCCGCTGTGGGATGAATAAAGGTACTTCTTATCTTTTCCCTATCACAATCATGCTCGTCATGCGTCTCAATTTAAAATGCAAAATCGAGCAGGCAAAATGACAGCGGCCACAAAGGCAGTGAAAACACATCGTAGTCTGGTCTGAGGAACAGCACAATCTGACTTTAATTGGCTGCCTAAACCTTGACACACTGACCTTTACTTTGCAAATTTGGATCATGAGATCTTTGCTGCACAAAGGACGTGACTAACGCTTTTCCGTGCCCCGCAGGACAGAACGTGAAAGCCCGTTAGCCTTTAGAGAACTCGCCAATTTCAACTGGGTGCCTGTTGGCCATTGATGAGTAGAACATGTTTTTATTTCAAGGTAGGAAACGTATACTTTATTACACTATATATTTGACGTGTGGGCTTGAAATGCCCTGGTCTAGAAGCTTAACTTAAACACGTTAAGTAAAAAGGACGCACCCGATAAAGGCACAAGACAGTCCTGATGTACACCTCTACTCATCATACATCTGCACATTCTGGATAATATCTCTGTACCTCTGCTGTACGGGGAAATAAGCAGTTACACACAATGCCAGTGTTCTTCTTGAATTAATGGCATGTGGGGGGGTGGGGAGAGAGCTCAATTATACAACGCGAGATGAACTCAGCATTCTTCCGCTTGTACTTCCTTTCTGGTCCCATTTCACACATGTTGGTGAGTCATGCGCTCACTGGCACATGAGGATCAGCACTCCACTCTGCTCCGCTCCACTCCACGGCACGGCAAAACATGGCACACAAACTTGTTTATACACAGCCAGTGGCTTCTGGGAAATCAGCATGAATTCACCTGGCAGGTGTATGACTAACACATCGCAAACAGACGGGGTTTGTCAGGATGCTCAGTAGGTCCGACATGCTCAAACACCCTGGCGCATGCACACACTCGTACGCGCTTACTATGTAACACAGGCGGCATCTAGAATCACGAGTACTGGAGCTCGGTGTGGTTTACTGAGAGCTCTGAATAAGTCTGACTTGCGTGATTAAAGAATGAGAGAATCAAGTCATGTGGCTTGTTTCCATAACAAACAGTGACTAAGGAAACTAGCATGACTGTAGCAAACTGACACGTCAACAGTTTGGAAGCGTTTGTTCTTGGAGCAGGTGATCCGAATCCCAAAATAAATAAATAAATAAATAAATAAATAAAACAAGTATCACATTTATAGTGTTTGGCAGACGGCCTTATACAAAGCAACTTAAGATTTTCATCTCATTCTACATCTAAGCAGTTGAGGGTTAAGGGCCTTGTTCAAGCATCCAACAGGGCAGCTCGGTGGTGCTGGGGTTTGAACCGGTCACCTTTTGATAACACCACTGACCTACGTCCTGTATTACTGATCAAATTTCGAGCTGTTAAATAACATTTAGGAAAATGATACACAATATACTCAGAGACGGAGATTTTCTAGCAGAGGACGTTTCAATCAGATGAGTCGATGTCATGCTTTCTGGTGTGTCACAGCAGCGCCGTCACGTTTTCAAAGATGACACGTTGAATGTGGAAATTCTTGTAAAGGTTAAATTTGTAATTTACAGAAACAGTTATTAAAAGGAGTTTTAGACGACTGTGGACCCTCGCCATAGGCAATTTTCAACTTGCGGTCCAAAATTTTGCGGAGTAGTTTCGGCATACGAGCGATCAAGCCGTCACGCGCGCTGATGGTGTCGCGCGTCTCTCGTAGCCGATTAACACATGTTCGAGTGAGTGGAGTAAAATCTTTTTGTGCAAGAATCAGTGAGGATATAACATCACACACACTTGATGCTAAAAAACAGAAGCCATTTTCAGTGGCAATAAAAAAAAAAAATGTGGTCAAGTAATGTTTAATGTCTATTTTGTATTTTACTGCATTAATATGTCTTTACGATAAGTTTTGATTGCTTCATATGCACAAACTGATTAGATTTGGTAATATTTTCGGGCGGCTGGAACAGATTTACATCGTTTTCTTTGGGAAAATGAGTTTTGCTATACAAAATTTCGAGCTACAAACTCGCCTCCGCAACGGATTACATTTTTATGACAAGGGTCCTCTGTACAAAGAAAAATACTGTAAAACATTTGTATGTAAAGTGCAGACGAAAAACATTTTTTTAAAAAGCGATGCTGGGTTTCTAAACGGGAACTTATGCAGATTCTGTGGCAGATCCTTTGTTTGGCCAAAAACAAGTTTGTATCTGCTAAAGATACAAACATAAACAGACAGCCAATTCAATTCCATTTTCTGGCATTAAGATTTTCAATCTTTTTTCCTTTATTTATTTTTTGCCTGTGTAATCATTTACTTGAACAGGAAACCTGGTCCTGTCTGACGTGACTCAGCTTGACATTTCTTACAGGTTTGAAATATTATAAAAATGAATAAAACTAGCGGTCACATCTCATACAAAATGATAATCTTTATTTCTTGTCAATGTTCAGCCCCGCACTCCAGTCCAGTGAGTGGCGCCATTGTACCAACTGCATATAAATTCAAAAGAAGAAGCAGCAATAATATTGCAAAACGCGAGTATGTACGGAAGAGAGAGATGCAGTTTCTTTTCTGGAAAAGCTGTGATGTGTTTACAGGACCTGCCCAATTTTAGACCATTTAATGTTTATAGGTTTAATTAAATCATTTTAAAAAATGTGAATCAAAACCTGAGCCATTGATTCAATTAACAACAACAAAATCGAACAACAAAAGATCAATCAATGCTGACGGATTAAAAACGAACAGCTCTAGTAAGTACGGTACATGGCTTGAGACGTTAGCTCAAAAAGGACGTTTTAACAGATTGGTTTTAACCTGGTCATGATGTTTACATGTGAACAGAATTTCAAATTGATGCAGCTCAACTGTTCAGAGTTCATGGTGAAGAGAGTGAACAAGTGCAGCACTATGAAAAACAAAACAACTTAAAGGTAAGAATACAAAAAGAGAGAGAGCCTTTCAGCCATGCTAGCTGGTTATTTGAATGTGTGTTAGCGAGAAGGTTCGTGTACCTGAACTCTGAATGTTCTGTAGAACCCTACTTCAAAAAAAAAATAAATAAAAAAATAAAACATTTTAGTAGTTAACCAGAATATTGCGAGGGTAATGTTTCTTATATCCCACTCTGTCTGCGAAGAGGAAATGTTGTGCATTTTTGGTTCAAGGTACATGTGCCATTCATTATAGTTCTCACTGTGCACAAAAAAATAATGGTTAACTAATATTATTACTTTTACATCCTGAAGCCATGGTGTCTACCACAAAAAAACTGGCTAAAACTCAGGAATTGGAAACTTCTGTGGCATGTTTAGCTGCAGGATCTTCAGGAAGCAATCAAGCAGCCATGGACTGAACGAGTGACACCAGAGAACTGCAGATGTCTTTTTGACTCTATGCCCAGCCAGATCCAGCAGGTTTTGCAGAATAAAGGACTTCATGCTCAGTATTGATTGCTGCATTAAATATATTTGTATTATTTCAAAGTTTTGAAAGCGTCATTTAAAAACAGTGAATTTCAATACTTTTGGTCACTGCTGTATCTCCTACTGCAGGAGAATCAAACTCAGATCTTGGATATTTAAGGCTATAGCACAAATCTGTTGTACATATTAAGTTGATAAAAAAAACAAACAAACAAAAAAAACACTGTACTGAAACCATGACGCCTACCATAGGAGAAGTTTCATTAACGTCAACTGGACACGACTTCCATTACAAAAAAACAAAACAAACAAACACACAATTAAAATAACACATAAAACCAGAAGTAAAGAGATGAAAACCCGGACCTGCATGGTGACCAGCCTGTCGTCCACCATCACCTCTTTGGTCAAAAAGTCGGCGCCGATCGTGGCTTTATACTGGTTGCTGAACTTGTTATTGACATACTGGTTCATTAAAGAAGTCTTTCCAACCCTGAAAAAGAAAAAAAAAGAAAATTTATGAATCATCAAAGTTTCACATAAACGTGTCCTCTATGATTAACTAAGCATTACCCTCATTACAGTTAGAAATATTATAACAATCCTGGCTATTATAACAGAAAATACAGATGAGAGGTGAGTAAACACACCGCCATGACTCAGCAGCAGCAGTGCTCACACAAGCAGAAGAAAATCAATACGATTCCTCTCATCAGGTACAGAGTCTCGTTCCTTATCTTTTATATCGCAACCTGAGGAACTCCAGAGACACTCGTTAAATTTAACCTTTTAACTCCCTATTGATCATTTGATTTTGGCCATTCTGATATAGGGATTGAAGCACTACAGGGTGTGACGTTACAGGAAACTAATCAGCAATGCAGAGTTACTGTTAATACCCATCGAGACGAGATGGTTTTTCAGCATGCTTTGGCTAACAGACAATGATTATTCTGTTTTATTTACTAATGAA
>JAOVVA010000036.1:3530288-3540477 GCA_028565275.1 Leiocassis micropogon | reverse complement strand
CACACACTCACACACACACACTCACACACACACACTCACACACACACACTCACACACACACACTCACACACACACACTCACACACTCACACACTATGGGCAATTTCTGAATGCCAATTAAGTCAAGTCACATAGGCTTTTGTCATTTCAACCCCATACGTTTCAGACCAAGGTGCTACATGCAACATGAATTAGCAAGACTAGTGAAGACAACAACATAAATTAAATACTATCTAGGAATCATACAATATAAAAGTGCACACAGCCTAATCTGCATGTTTTTGGACTGTGGGAGGAAACCAGAGCACCCAGAGGAAACCCAGCATGCAGGCACACTGAAGGCGATCCCTGGAGGTGCGAGGCGACAGTGCTAAACGGTATGCCGACATCAGACTTCTTTTCTGTACAATTTAAGGACCTGTTTCCTTATGAAAGGAGAAGTGGTGCCCGTGTGTGAGAGTGAGTGAGAGACACAGAGAGAGAGAGAGAGAGAGAGAGAGAGACTTACCCAGAATCACCAAGGATGATCACCTTAAGCAGCACCTTTTTACGAGAGGCCATGACGTCCAGACCAGATCTGCGGATCAGACACAGACGCACAGACGGATCAGACACAGACGCACAGACGGATCAATTTCCGGACCATCATCCTGAACACTTGGATTTCTACTCACTCACTCCTAAGAAGTGCTCGTGCTTTACCCTCACTAAAAATGAAGCTTATTTGCTCCAGTGAAGCCCAGGTTGACAATTTTATTCAGTTTTATACTGAAAGCTTTAACACTGACCTGGAGGAAAGTGTGACCTGCATAACACCACAGAAATCTTACACCATTTATTTAGTTTTGGCTGCCAAACATGGTCGTCAGGCACAAACACTGTTGCTAAGGCTGGCACAAGATATCAATAGTGACGTCACTGGATGAAAAAAAATATACGTTGCCCACAGTGACGAAGGTGAAAAAGCTTGCTGTGATTTTCTTAGCATGTATTTTTAAAAGGAAAAAAAAAAACAATTAATAAAAGAAAACTATTTGAAGCACAAGCAAAAAAAAACAAAAAAAACAACACAGTATAAGTCTCGGAACCGAATCTTGTTCGCCATAAAACAGTCGTTTTTATGATTTGTTAAAGCTAAACGCTTATACAACGATGCACACTGATATATTTTATACGATATTAAGAATAATGTTAAATATAAACCGCATGCTCTCATCTCTACTTGCTGCCATGATGTTATTCCTGTCATTTATTTTTATTTTTTTTTTGTTTTTAAGGAAGACAAACAGGGAGGAATAAACCCTACCTCCTTCCGAAACCGGAACACAGCGTTTAGGTCTGAGAAAGAAACGAACTCCGTGAATGTGACCGAGCAACAGAAATCTTATATCCAGCGTTCGGAGTTAAAGAGAAACACATCTGCTGAGGAGACTCGCCGCCTTCCTAAAACCCAACATGGCCGCCATGGAGTCACAAGGGACTGACGCAGCGCTGACCTGACTCACAAACCGGAAGTGACACCCCTCTGCCTTCAGTTTTTGTTTTTACATTTTACAGATCTTCAGAATAACAATGTCACTCACATAATGTTATTTTTAGTTTTTAAAACAAATATTTATTATCCATTAAACCACAATACACACTTTCATCTACCATTTCTTTTTATTTTCCGCGCGAGTGAATAATACAATCCCCGGATGTATCCTCGGCGTACTTATTAGTATGCGAGTGCGTCGAGCTAAAGTATGTATTTTGAAAGGCGGGAGGCACTCGGCATACTAGTTAGTATGCAAGTGGGCGTACAACATTATTTGAGATGATTTTTCTCCAATTTTATTTCCTCCCTTTGATTAAAACCGAATAATCTAATTCTAAATAAATGTATAACCATGCGGTTTAGTAGTTTAGCAGCGGTCACCTCGCACCTTCAGGCTTGGAGGTTTAAATCTAGACTTTTATGTGTGTGGAGTTTGGAGGGTTTCCTCTGGGTGTTTCGGTTTCCTCCCACAGTCCAAAGACATGCAGATTAAGCTAATTGGCATTCCTAAATTGCCCGGAGTGTGTGAATGAGCATCTCTGTGTGTGTGTGTGTGTGTGTGTGCCCTGCCATGGATTGTCACCCTGCACTGGGATAGGCTCCAGGCTCCCCATGACCCCGTATACAGAATAAAGCATAGACGATAAGTAAGGGAGAGAGTGAAATGATTTTTGTCCAGCATTATTTTCTTCTGTCGATTGATCAAATAATACAATTTCAAATTAATATATAACCATGCTGTTTAGTGATTAGCACCAGTCACCTCACACCACACTCCAGGCTTGGGGGTTTGAATCTTGCCTTTGGTCTGTGTGTCTGTGTGTGTGTGTGTGTGTGGAGTTTCCTCTGGGTACTCCGGTTTCCTCCTACAGTCCAAAGACATGCTGTGTAGAGGCTGGTTGGCTTTTCCCTGAAATGGGTTGACACATCTGTCTAATCTCTAAGTTGCACCTGAATGGTTTTTATTATTATTATTTGTTCAAGTCAAACCAGGACTTGATAAAATTTCTCTTGACTAAAGACATAAAAGCGATCGAAATTTACAGAAAACTTCAAGCACAGTACGGTGATGAGACTCTTAGCTGCATTAAAACATTCAGACATGTTAAAGAAGGCCGTATGTTTATGGAAGGCGATCCCGGCCACGCCCACTGCAGTCGTTACTGTGAAAATTCAGTGAGTGGAACACCTGATCCTTGAAAATAGACAGATAAGTTTTTGCCAACTTGAAGAAGAGACACATCTGTCTGCGGGAAATGTACACACATTCATTCACAAACACCAATTGCAGAGTTTTTACTCTTTTTGCTCTGTTATTCTGCACATTCAAAAGTCCCGGTTTGACTTAAACACTTCTTGTCCTACAGTGATTTGTTTCTCTTCAGAGCAAAGAGGATGGTTTATAAAATGTATAATCACACACTGGAAAACCAATGATTTGGACATCTCAGCATTCATTAATGATAGTGAGAAAGACCCAGAGAAGACAAGCACAGTCTTGAGTCCAGGTTCTTGGGCCAGGGCACACACAGGATTGAGAGATTCTCTATTCAGATTTTTTTTAGCTATGATTTTACAACCACACCCTCATTAATTAGTCTTTCTTTTTTATTCTATTTTACATATTTGTGATATTTAACAGAATAGATGATACAGATATTTGCACATTTTTTGGGGATACAGGCACATATTATTTTAAGAATCCATAGTACATCAGTAAGAACATAGGTTCTATCTATCTATCTATCTATCTATCTATCTATCTATCCCTCTAATAAATACTTAATATTCAAATGTAACATTGATCAAAATAATTGCCAGTTTTGTGATTCTGATTAGAACAACAGAATATGTTTTTTTTCAGTCACACTCATTCTTGTGCTTCCTGGAATGATTATTTAAATTGGTTGTCTTTTATTTATTGCCATTTTATTTTGTTATTTTAAGTTATTATTATTATTATTATTATTATTATTATTATTATTAATCTAATATTATTATTAATATATTAATATTAATTAATAATAATAATAATAATAGTAATTATAATAATAACAAGATAAGAATAATAATAGATAATAACAAGAGAGCAACTTGTAGTAATTATTATTATTATTATTATTATTATTATTATTACTACTACTACAAGTGGTATAAATAATAAGAAGCAGTCATAGTATGTTTCCTCTGGGTACTCCGGTTTCCTCCCACAGTCCAAAGATATGCAGTTTAGGCTAATTGGCATTCCCAAATTGCCCTTAATGTGTGAATGAGAGTGTGAGTGTGTGTATGTGTGTGTGCCCTGGGATGGATTGGCACCCTGTTCAGGGTGTACCCTGCCTTGTGCCCTAAGCCTCCTGGGATAGGCTCCAGGTCCCCGTGACCCTGAATACAGGATAAAGCGGTATAGAAAATGAGTGAGTGAGTGAGTGAGTAATAGTATGTTTTTATTGGATCGATTTGATATGTATTTAGCATTGTTCAAAATGAATGTAATGATGCCTTTTGATAAACAATAATTAAAAAATATATATTTTAAATATTTTTGCATAAATGTAGGATTTTTGTGCATTTTTTTTTGTTAATAACTGTCTGGCCAAAACTATGTCAAGCACTGAAGTAAGGGGATTTGAAAAGAGAAGCGCATGAAGCGAGGCACCCATCATGCATAGTGTTCACTGTACAAGGCTCTGGAGACAGTGTTATGATCTGGGGTTGCTTCAGTCACTCAGGTCTAGATTCAGCAAAGTTATGTGGCAATAAAATGAAGTCAGCTGACCACCTGAATGTACTGAATGACCAGGTTATCACATCTGTGGAGCTTTTCTTCCCTTATGGGACTGGATATTCCAGGACTCAAATTGTGAAAGTATAGTTCTGGGAGCATGAGGAATCGATCTCTCTCTCTCTCTCTCTCTCTCTCTCTATATATATATATATATATATATATATATATATCCGTGTGTGTGTGTGTGTGTGTGTGTGTGTGTGTGTGTGTGGAATGGATTGGCACCCTGTCTAGCGTGTACCCCACCTCATGCCCATTATATAATGAACTTTAGTATGCTTAGGACTTTTCTACCTATGACTGTCACTCCTGATCATATATGTCACAAATATATTGTTTAATTACTACAGAATGTATACTATAATGTATTATAGGAGCACATTCTGTAGTAAGAAACATTATTAAATGGGAAGGGTGCTGATGCTGGGAGGGAAAGGTGTGGTAGCTGTGACCGCTCTGTAACTGACAAGAGTTTATCCAATCAAGTAACAGAAAAACAAAACGTCAATGGTGCGTTAACAAATCAGAGGCTTTGCCGCTGCCTGGGACACGCCCCCTGGTTCTATGACAGCTGCTCCAGGAAGACGCTGAGGAAGTGAATTCATGAAGTGAAGGATTTTTATTATAGATAAACCGTTATATGTTGTTAGAATGAAACGAGTAAAGCTGTGAAGATTACACTGTCGTTAAGGGGGAAAAAAAACAACATCACCATTTTGTTTGCGTTTAGGTAAGTTACTTAAACTAGCTAATATCTTGCTTGGTAATGAATTAGCTCGCTAGGTGACGGTTGGCTTTGCCGGGTCACGAGCGCCTGCTCGCGCACTACACCAGGGCACTTAGTAAACTAGGGCTTTAACGCTGTACCTAGTGCACTTTATTTCTAATGTAGAGCTATTTGGGATTTCGCCTTTCAGTTTAGCTCACCGACGCTTTCGGTTAGCTTAGCTAGGGTTTGTTTTTACATTACACAGTTTACTCTTAGATAAAGGTTACGGGTTTTATAACATTTCATAGCCATATAATGCAATGACATTTTGTAATATGTCACCTGCTGCATCTGCCAGCACATCTGCACACATGTGGAAGCTTGTGCTTTATATGCCAATGACCAGCAAGCGTAGGGTTGTGCTTTACAAATAAATTATATCATATGTAGTGAGGGAAGTCTTTGGTGTGCAAGAAATAAATAAGTAAGTAAATAAATAAATAAATAAATTTTGGCCTGCAAAGGTTGCCCTTTTGACCTTTGACCTTTCGCAAAACTCTTATTGAAGCAATAGATGCATTGATCCATCTTATGATTCTTTGATTCACAGGACTTGTCACAAATCTCTAATTAATGTCCCCATGATTCCATGGATCACTGTCCATGCACATGAACTTAAATTGCCCGTAGTGTGTGTGTGTGTGTGTGTGTGTGTGTGTGCGCGATGGTTTGACCACGTGTCCAGGATGTACCCTGTCTCATGCCTAAAATCTACTATGATAGCCTCCAGGCCCCTATGTGACCTTGTAACAGGCTAAAGCGGTATAGAAGATAAATGAATGACTTTTCATAATGTTGGAGTTTACATTGATGGATTGAAGCTTCAAAATTCTAGGTTTGAAAACGTCTATGAGACAATATATATTTTCTTTTCATTGTCGTTTAATAACTTTAATTTAAGGGCAGCCTTTTATGGTAAGCTGATGCATTAAATTATTTGTGGCATGATGAAGAACCTGTAGGACGACTGTAACATATTGTTTCCCTTTCACGCCTGTGCTCATGGGAACAATAATAGCCGGGATTAGTTTTTGGATCATTGAAGGAAGTGATTTTCATTCTCAAGTTTTGGTCAGTGTCAAGAGTAATAAAAAGCAAAACACAGCGTTAAAAGAAATGTAGTACAAAAAAACCCACTAATATTTAAATTAAATTACTTTTTTAGGTATTTTATTCTTTCTCTCTCTCTCTCTCTCTCTCTCTCTCTCCTTCAGAGATGGAGACTTTAATTCCCATCATTAACCGGCTGCAGGAGGTCTTCCTCACCGTCGGAGCTGAGCTCATTCAACTCCCTCAGATTGTCGTAGTCGGCTCACAGGTCAGTCCAACATGGCTTGCAAGAGGAGTGTGACAGAAAGCACGCTTAGATTCAGATTATATCTGTAGTGTAAATATTTTTTCACGTCATCTGTATCTGTTTGGCTCCACAGAGCAGCGGGAAGAGCTCCGTCCTGGAGAGTCTGGTCGGACGAGATTTTTTACCCCGTGGTTCAGGAATAGTCACACGGCGCCCTCTTGTGTTGCAGCTGGTAAACATCCAGCCCCTGGAGGAGCGCCGGAAACAAGAGAACGGTAACTGTGCGCTGCTCTGTTCAGTATCAGTGCATCAGAGTTAAAGATACTAAGAACTCTTGAAGATATCATCTGTTCTCCTAAAATATCCCATCATGGACACACTGGCTGTTCTGTAAGATGTGCAGTGAGATGACTTGTGAAGTGAGCGTAAAAAAAATGTCTGGGACAAAAGTTACTGTAATTTAAAACATTCTACATGATTAAGGAAGGTTCTGTATTTAACATAGAGCAAAAGCAAAGTAAAGTTAATACTGTTTTTGTTTGTAGCTTCAAACCACAATACTTGTGAATTCTTAAATCTGATCTTAAGTCAGTTCACAAGTTTCTAAGGTGTTAATTCTCTCATTCTAACACGTTATTGTTTCAGTAGTAACAGCTTGCATGGCGGATGAGGTACATAATATAAGCTTTTTAACAGAAAAACTGAAAATATGCTATTGTTTATGAATAAAAAACATGGATATTGTGACTTTTTTGGCACTTATGGAAGGAGTCTCCAGTGTCAGAGATATTACTAAGGTTTCAGTCATTTTCGGATTCTTATTAACATGAAACGCTGAATTTGATGTATAATAATTTCGGAAGAGAGATAGGAGAGATGCTGGTGATGGAATAACTATTATAACATTGGTACTAACGTGTTTTCTTCCCACATGTGATTTCTAATTAACTGCATGTACTTGCACCAATTTTATAGGGCATCTATTAGGCAAAATTCATCTTTTAATCATGTTTAGACATTCATATGGATCTGCAATGCGTGTGTATGAACAAATAAACGTTTCAAACGGGTTAAACGGGTTCAAACAAGCCAATTAGATTTTCTCTTGAATGTGACCTCATATAATAAGAGACCCTTCCCTAGCTTTTTTCTTGTGGTGTGGCTTTACAGTAGCTCATTTACCTAGACACTGAAATGGCACATGTGTAGGAGGAGTGAAGCAGAGGGAATGGTTACACAGGCAAGGTTGCATAGTGGTTAGCACTGTGGCCTCTCACCTTCAGGGTCGTCTCTGGTCTGAGTGTGTGGAGTATAATAGAATAAATGTTTATCTAGCACCTGTTTTTTCGGTCACGTCGTCTTTTTCTTTCTCTGCAACATGAAATAACAAATTGTAGGCATTTCTGTATCTCATATTAACATTGTTTTGGATTGTCTTCTCTGTTTTCTCACTGTTTCACAGAAAACGGGACAAATGCAAACTCTCAATACGGCTTTCCAGGTCTCTGTGTCTAAATAACTCTTTAATCTGCATGAACTGTCCCTCAGTTTCACCTGTCATGTCTTCATTATGTTTGCTTCTGTCCTTAATCTTAGCCAATTCCTTTCCCCATGTCCCATCCACAAGACAGAAATAAACCTCTTTTCCTTTTTTTATGTTTTATTTTGTTAACTATTTTATCCACTTTCACGCAGCATATTCCATTCATCATTTTATTATTTAATCTCACAATGGCTCTATTATGGGTTACATCTCTACTACATCATGCCAGTTGTTGCGCAAAGAGAAGTGAATCAAATTTGACTGGACACTTCTTTTGTTCAGGTCGTTACAAAGCATCCACAGTGTTTTTTTAAAATTTTTTATATAAAGCAGGCTAAATTAACCGATTAGCTTATTAACTTAAACCCGTTTTTTATTTCTCATTACAGGAATCAAGGCTGAGGAATGGGGAACATTTCTTCACTGCAAACACCAGGTACTTCAACCTTTTTCTTTCTTTTTCTTTGTCATGCACTAGAAATACGTGTGAGGATCCTGAAATTATTAAAATTCATGTTGTTGTCAGGTTTTTACAGATTTCACAGAAATTCGGACCGAAATTGGGGAGGAGACGGATCGCACAACTAACAACAAGGTACTAACATACAGGGCAAAAGTATTTGAACAGTGACTTTTTTTTTAAATTTAGGCTCTATAATCCTCCATAATGAATGATTTGTTCTGAATATGATGATGTACTATGTGCACATGTAGGGTATCAGCGCGGAACCCATCCATCTGAAGATTTTCTCCCCTAATGTCCTAAACCTCACTTTGGTCGATTTGCCTGGAATCACCAAGGTAACCACAAACTATATATTTCCCCTTATTTCAGATTATTCATGTTACAATTGGCTTGAATTTACCGTTTTTGGCTTAATTTCACCGTTTTTCCTTTCCTCAGGTGCCAGTAGGTGACCAACCAGAAGATATAGAGACTCAGGTTCAGGAAATGATCCTCTCCTTTATCTCCAACCCTAACTCTCTGATCCTGTGTGTGTCTCCGGCGAACTCTGATCTGGCCACTTCGGACGCACTGAAACTGGCCCGTGAGGTCGACCCTGATGGTGAGAGGGCACTCACGGTTCCTCCTGTCGCTGATGTTCTTTCTTTGTTGGATATGACAAAAAAAAAATCATATGAAAAATCATATGAAGGCAGTTTTATGACACGTGATGAGAATCACAATATGCAGTTCAGCATATTGAAATCATCTTTTGATTTGTGGCTCACAGCGAAGTGTAACATTCGGAAAGAGTGCTATCTGTTATTTTTCCACATATATACTGTATATGATAATGCTCACAGTACCAGCCACAAATTTGGATTTATTTTCTACATTCTAGAACAATACAATCGTCAAGTGCATTTGTAAAACCCATCAAGCTCCATGATGAAACTGGATCTCATGAAGACCTTCAAAGGAAAGCAAGACCAAAACTTACCTTTGCTGCAGAGGAGAAGTTCATTTAGAGTCACCAGCCTCAGAAATCACCAATTAACAAACAGCACCTCAGATTAGAGCCGTTATAAAGGATTTACAGAGCATAAGTAGCAGATACATCTTAATATCAACTGTTCAAAGGAGATTATTTTATATTTTAGACACCTTCAGCGGAAATAAAAATGTTTTTTTTAAAAAGACCATGGAATTAGAAGGTGTGCCCAAACTTTTGTGTTTTTTATATTTTGCCAGGTCGGAGGACTCTGCTGGTCGTGAGTAAGCTCGACCTGATGGATGCTGGGACCGACGCACTGGAGGTTTTGCTTGGCCGCATCATCCCCGTCAGACTCGGCATCATCGGCGTGGTCAACAGGTCAGACTCCATAAACAATCCAGAAATAAAATATCTAAATACAGTGGAACCTTGGATTACGGGCATAATTTATCCCGGAAGTGGTGAATCCAAGGTTCCACTGTATTTCAAAACACTCATAAAACAAATTGAAATTTCCCATAAGAAATAATGGAAACTCAAATTATTCGTTTCACAGCCCCAAAAAATAAATACATAATAATAATGAACACAAAATATAAAGTAAAAATAAAACAAATTAACCTGCACTTTAACTTTAAAAAAAAAAAATCCCGTTTCCATTTGTGCCTTACTCTTCCTCCACTCTTTTCATACACACGCCGTAAACACAGCTTTATCGGAAAAATTAACAAGAATTTTCACTAATGACACTCGATTGAGCGACACACTAACGGAATCACTGCTGTAAAGTAAAAATAAAACAAATTAACCTGCACTT
>JAOVVA010000036.1:3480630-3511029 GCA_028565275.1 Leiocassis micropogon | reverse complement strand
GTACTCGAACTAGTTACTTTTATCAGAAAGTAACGCTGTAATGTAACTGATTACTTTTTAATGACAGTAATTTTGTAGTGTAATTAGTTACTTTAAAAAGTAACGTCCCTCAACACTAATGTCCATCAATGACGATCGCGGCTGAGGTGGCTCGCAGCTCACTGCAGTCGTTCCCCTTAACATGGAATACCTGATCCTTGAAAATCAACAGATAACTTGTCTCCAATTTGATGAACATTCAAAGTTCCGTGTTTCTTTATATTCCTTTGTTAATAAAGATTGTGTACACTTCAGTATAGCGCAGTAGGCTAGTTAAACTTGTTTGTAAATTGTAGCCATATAATAAAGTAAGAGCAGGAAGTGGTTACCTTAAGTAATCACTAAGAAGACCCTCATACCTAATTTACAACAGGACTCACTATTGGTTAACACCCATAAAGCTCTCTTAACCGTTTAAATATATTAAATGAGGTTCGCAGCATTCAGTCTATGAGACCCGAGCTGTATCCGAGCTTGGCTTCTCCGTCAGTGAGCTGCAGAAAGATTGACAAGCCAACAATCTCCCCAAAGGCTTTGAATCACTGGCAGAGAGGAACACTCCTCATTAAAGATGTCTTTCTCTCAGGGACACGCCGCAGAGCCAAGTAATGCTATAGAAACACTTTGTCAGCACTTCAAAGCACAGGCCGTTGGCACTTTGGGCTATCACTGAACTTTTTTTATAGCTCATCATTAAAATGTTCAGCTAATACATTTTCTAAAATGCTTCGAAGCACATGGATTTAATATACTGTTCTGGCAAATGGAAAGTAGAGCAGGGCTCAACATGTTTTTCAACCCAAATTTAACATATTAAATTGATAAAAAATTTTTTTGATGGTTCTTTAGTCAAGCCCTTACTAAAGCATTAACAGCTTTAGGCAAGCATGCAAATTGATACACATGCACTTACAATGCATTGAAAGTGTTATCGTTTAAAAACAAGTCACACAGATTTTCTATGGGTTTTATCACATGGTGTTGTATACAAAAATCATTTATTTTCATTTATTTATTTTTTTCAATTTATTTACAGTGCATTTAAACTAATATGTATTGACACATATTCATGGAAAGGAGACAGTAAAGAACAGTGTGCTAGGAAAAGGGGCACAAGCAAAAGGGATGACCACAGCGATGCAAATCCGATTCAAGTACTTCACAAGGAGTGGAGTGAGGCTGGAGTCAGTGCGTTAGGAGCCATCACACACAGGCGTCTTTGGGAAATGGCCTACAACTGTTGCATTCCTAGACTGTTAGAAGCATCTTTGGTGTCTAAGGAGAGAAAAGGAAAGGAGACCTAAGGTGAAAAAGAACTACATAATTATCCTGTGGTCTTTCTGTCCACAGAAAGTCCCCTTTTTAGATGAAATAACATTTCAAGATCCCAGAATCCCAGGCTCAGAATCTCAGAAAGTTGCATGAAATCCAGTGTGAAGTTTTCACAGTTGGTGATGATTTAGGGTGCCGTGTCATCTGCTGTTGTCGGTCCACTGTATTTTATCAAGTCCAAAGTCAACACAGCCGTCTAGCAGGATATTGATTTCCTTTTCCAGCAGGACAAAGCACCTACCCACAGTGCCAAAACAAGCAAACTGGTTTTCTGACCATGATATTATTGTGCTTGATTGGCCAACCAACTAACCTGTTAGGAAGATGCGCAACACCTGACCCATCATGACAGGTCAAGCTGAAGGCCGCTATCAAAGCAACCTGGTCTTCATTAACGCGTCAGCTGTGCCACATTCATGCAGTAATTTGTGCTAAAGGAGCCGCAAGTATTTAATGCGTAAATAAAAATACTTTTCAGAAATTGGACATTCCAGTATTTTAAATCCTTTTTTGATTGATCATCAGAAGTATTCTAATATTTTGTTGTACTGGATATTTTATTTTCATGAGCTGTAAGCTGTAATTATGGAAATTTAAACAAAAAAAAATGCTTGAAATATTGCACTTTACATATAATGACTATAGAATGTATGAGAGTTTTCACATTTTCACAATATTGAAATTTTTTGAGATGCACTGTATATTCATGCACATAAAGTAATGTAATGTATGTAATTTTGACCTCATTTTTTGTTTTCACTTTTTTACATTCATATGCAGTTTTTTACACATTTAATTTTTCACATGCAGTTTTATGCAATTCTTATTTCGTATAGTTAGTTTTAAATTATTTTGTTTTTCCATATGATAATTTCTACCCAATAAATACTGCATTGCAATACAATAATAAAAAAAAGTTTTAGTTAAAATTTTTAATTTATTTCCACATTTGATTTTTACCAAATACCTTTATTTTTACATGCTGATTTTTACAAGATGTTTTTTTCACATGCAATTTTACCTATTATACAAAATTATGTTATTAATTATTTTAACATTCATTTTTAACCTAATAGATGTATCTTCAAATGTGATTTTACAAAGTTTTTTCTTTTTTCACAAGCATTTTTTAATCAATTCACTTATTTTCACATGGCAATTTTAAACTAGTAAATTTTTTTTACATTCACATTTTACAGAATTATTTCTTTTCATATACAGTATAATACAGACTCAATTATGCCCATAAATACTTAATAATATTATTATTATTATTATTATTATTATTATTATTATTTTTGAACAGGATTAATTATTATTATTATTATTATTATTTTTACACATCTAATTTTGTTCCTTTGTGGTATACAAATAATTTTAACTTAAATTACATTGTAAAATTGCAACTTTTTTAAATGTTATATTAGTATAGAGTTAAGCAAATATAGCACAGATATATGTGTACAGATGCTTGCTTTAAACTTAAAAAATAAAAAAACCCTGCTCTGAATTATTTTTGTAACGCATGCCTAATATGCCACTGAACTTTAAAAAAAATTATGCCGCTAATTTTCAGGTCTTTCTAATTGTCAAACTTCTGTTTGGGATTTCTCTCCACCCCCCAGGGTGCCAAGATGAAATCCATGGACATGCCACAATCTGGCGAACAAACCTGGTTCTCACTGCCAGTGCTGAGACACTCAAGAGACCATCCTGACTAAATCACATTAGACAGTCACCTGTGTGTCAGAGTCATTATTCATAATTTAGAGTGCCAGGCTTTTGAACCGCTTAATGTTCCTTTCCCTCCTCTTTTTCAAGATAATGACTTAATTCACATCATCAAGGACTTCACTGTTTGGTGATGAAGTGAATCATCAAGGTAGAAAAGGGACGATGTAGTTCTAAATACTAATTTTGTGCAATTATATTTATCATATTTATTCCATGCCACATATATTTAGAGTAGTTCTGTTTTTTTTTTTCTTATGTATATATTTTGTATTGCACAGCTGTAGAGTACCTGAGTGCCACAACAACCTTTACAACGTAAAAGTGTCCCTGACATTTTGTGGCCATAAAAAATAAACTTGAAACTTGAACTGGTGCGCTCCTTTTATAGTCCACTTGTTTAATTGCTTGGTGCAACTTGGTTATTGATGTCAGGAGCTGGACAAAAATCAGCAGCAGAATATCAATTGGACATCCATTAGCTCCCTTTACCATGGCTAATATCCCTGGTTCTGGCCCTCGCAGTCTTTTTCACACATCCATCAATACGAATCACTCTCGGCGTCCTGGATTAACATTGATTGGCACCATTTCTTCTATATTCCTCAGGCGATTTCACTCCTCTGTGAGCATGTCTCGAATCAACACAGCAAACTCACGCTTTACTGTAGGCCATTCTCTAGTTGTGTGTGTTTGGTACAGTAGCTTGTATCTTGTCTTATTATATTCAATGATTTTATTTTTATTCGGCCGTATTCTTCTATAACTATCCACTAAATCGTTTACCTTTATCGCACAGCACTTTTGGCGAGATAAATGTGCTTTATAAATAACATTGACCCGAATTACAATACATCAAAAATCTGACAAATCTCAAATTTGACCACACAAGGGTTCCTCAATGTCTTTCCTTTAAAGTGCTGTGTGTTTTTAATCATTCAAGCTCCATGCTGTGCCCCAGCTGAGTCAGGCCAACTCACTAAGTTTTCTTTTATCCCAGAGAACTCATGCATCTGAATATTTTATAGCACTTTAATATTTTAAGTTAGGTTAATGTGCTGTTTTCATTCTGGGGAACACTGCAGCACACAGCTGGATCTGGTATCAATTGTATGAATTATTGTTAGTGTTATATAGAGCAATTTTATAAACTACAAAATTGCTTAGCAGACATCCACCTCTACAAAATGAGGTTGACGTTCCTCCAGCTGCTCCTATCATTTACACCTTTTCTACACAAACCTCTCATTTTACCCGGGCTTGCTTGGGCCCAGCGCTAAGAGCGCACTCAGACTCTCGCATCTCTCAGTATCTGGACTGGTTCTTGTTAAAGCAAGGCAATTAAAGCAGGAAATGGTTCGACCACTCTGCACTACTACTGCAAAATAGAGGCATAATTCCTTAAAATCACATCACCTTTGATTTGAGGCAAAACGGGATGGATTTATTTTTACAAAGCTGCTTTTATATAGATTTGTCCAGCTGGTGGTTATAGTTTTCTTTTCTTTTCTTTTATGTATTTTTATTTAGTAGTTTCCAATTCCTCCCAGTCACTAGGGGGCTCCCACATTAAGCTACTACTACCACTCAGTCGGGAGGGCCAAAGACTATCATGTGTTTCCTCCAAACCATGTGACGCCAGCCGACCGCATCTTTTCGAACTGCTCACTCCTGCACTGTTGGGGGCGGCGTAACACACTCTTGACTTATTGTCATTTTAGTGCTGTGAAGCACATTGGTCTAACTTAGGTTGCTGTAAAGTGCTATATAAATAAATGTTGATTTGATTTGATTTGAACACACTCAGAGGACAGCACTATCCACTCTTTCCACTTGCATGAGCTCACAGACGCCCCTGATTGGCTGTAGAGCCGTAATTAATGTGGGAGCACCCACCTCTCATCCCTCCCCCCCTGAGAGAGCTCGGCCAATCAGCTCTCTCTAGACCTCCGGCTGCGAGAGGTAACAGCATCACCCGGGAATTGAACTCGCGATCTCCGGATGATAGGACGAGTGCTTTACCACTGCGTCACTCGGATAATCCCATGTGGTTTTAGACATCATATAGACCAGCCCATTTCCTGAATTTAAAAAGGCTGCGCCTCAAACTGAAATGTGAAATATATTGTAACATATTTTAAAGGAATTTTAAACCTCTCTATTATAGTCTATACCAGTTTATCCTGTATTCAGGGTCGCAGGGGGCCTGGAAGCCTATCCCAGGAGACTTGGGGAATGAGGAAGTGTACACCCTGGACAAGGTGCCAATCCATCGCAGGTCACACACACAAACACACAATCAAACCGTCATTTACACAATACGGGCAACATGGGAACACCAATTAGCTTAATCTGCATGCTTTGGACTGTGGGAGGAAACCTGAGCCCCCGGAGGAAACCCACCAAGCACGGGGAGAACATGCAAACCCCATACACACAGAGGTAGGAATTAAACCTGGCCGGGAATCGAACCCAAACCCTGGAGGTGCAAGGAGACAGTGCTAACCACTAAGCCACCATGTTGTAAACCTAATTACAAAATAAAAAAATAAATTCTGTACGTCAGAACTCTCTGTCCAACTTATTTATACAAAGAAATCACATTCTGTAAGGTTAAGTATCTTATGCCTTGTTTACACTAAGTTGTCCTTCTTCTGTCGTCACACAAATACACTCCCTGTTCGGTAATCAGAGACTGAATCGCAGATGAAAAAAGCGAAAAAGTGGATCGGAACTCCAGCACGTTAAAACTCACTTCTACCACTTCATTAAATTCTTTCCAGCAGATGATTTAAAATGCACCCGCATGAACAGTAAACTGTAAAAACTTGCAGTTTATAATCTGCTCATAACTTCACTTTTACTCAACATTTTGATTTCATTTATGGAGCAGATTTAACTTCCGGCACATACAGAGGGACTGACAAAGTTTTATCAATTCTGTAGAGCCAGTTTTGCGTAATGCTGTGACAAAATCTGGCTGGACAGACAGACGGAAATTTTTTTGTGAGGTTTTGGGTCCTTTAATGTATGAAATATAAAGATATCATTGAAAGAAAGAGTGAGTTCAGATCAATGTACAGAAAAAAAACCTTTATTTTATTTATATAGATAAATAACGTCTCATAGCCCACCTGCACTACCTTTACATGACCCACACTCTGGGAAACGCTAATATAAACTATAGCTATTATAAGAAAATAAATCACTATTATCACCTTGAAGTTGATCATTTTCTAACAACTACATGCCCTGGATTCTTTAATTTCTCTCAAACGACATACATTTGCCAATGATTACAAGTTTCAATTTATTAAGGAACTATGCACATTTTTTCCCCTTTATTTATATTTACAATAATATAGATGAAACAGGTTAGTTTACTATCACCTATATTACAGTTGGCATAATCAGCCATTCTCTTTCTGTTCTCTATCCCTTTTCTGTTATCATTCTCAACATTGACATGCATTTTGTCATGTTACATATTGGAAAGCACTTCATTTCAAAGCACTAGGTGGCATGGTAGTGGCATGGTAGTATACTGGTTAGCACTGTCGCCTTGCACCTCCTGGGTCGAGGTTCGATTTCCACCTTGGGGTCTGTGTGTATGGAGTTTGTATGCGGTTTGCATGCTCTCCACTTGCCTGGTGGGTTTCCTCCGGTTTCCTCCCACAGCCAAAAACATGCAGATTAGGCTAATTTGCGTTCCCAAATTGCCCGTAATGTGTGAATGATCATGTGTGTGTGATGGATTGACACCCCATTTAGGGTGTACCCTGCCTTGTGCCCTAAATCTCCCGGGATAGGCTCCAGTCCCCCTGCGAGCCTGTACGCCGGATAAAGCGGTATAGACAATGAGTAACTAACACTGAAGACTCCTTCCATAAATTGTAAAGGGAATATATTATATCATGTATAAAATTCACTTTAATCATTTTCAGACATTCAAAGGGATCTCAAGTGTGTGTATATGTGACTTCATATAAGAATACACCTTCCCCGGTGATGTTGCTCAGCTCTGTGTTTTTTTGCCGAGGCAGGGCTCGTCATTAAAAAGGCACAGAATTTTTGAGGAGGAAGTTTGAGGTATGAGTAAATGCATTATCTGAGAGTATTTCAGCTGGAGCATTAACACAGACACTTTGGAGGAGATCTGAGACCTGTTGTTAACCTGTTGAAGAAATAGTGTTACTAAAGAAACATTAACGTATCAGAAAGAGCGGATTAATACTGTACGGACCTGGGATTTGCCTTGGGGGTGTAATTCCTGTCAGCACTGCTGCTAGAGAAAATTAATCAATACCTTCTGACCTAATAACTTCTGATCTGATTCGAGAATGCAACTTATGTACGCGTCCGGCTGCATTATTCTTTTGTCCTGAAACACCAACGTCTTCACCAGCAATGTAATAAAGCCTGAAAAATTATTTACATTTCACTGCTCATTGTTCATTGTATTGTATACATTGGAAATTAATGTACTGGAAAACAAACAAATACATTTTTATAAGGATCTAGGATAAAAAAAAAAAAGATCATATAGTCTATGTACTGGGTTTAATGCCAAATACAGAACAGAGAGAGAGAGAGAGAATGCCCAGAAGCCTGTGTAGTTCCCCCTTGCACATAATGTCTCTTTAATTGAGAAAGCCGACAGGGATCGAAATGTCAGCTTATCCAAGAGACTGCCATTTACCATCATGACAGAGTGTGCGTGTGTGTGCGCGTGTGTGTGTGCGTGCATGTACACCCACCTGCACTACTGTGCCAAAAATAACTGCATCACAATATAGTTTTGAATTTTTCCCAAGATTAAAGGTATATTCGTTGCATAATCTAATTACAGAAGTGCAAAAGCGACATCCTCATTTTTTATAATTACACGTCTCTGAAACAACAGTGCTAGTGCTGCCGTTTTTGTTATTATGAATAAACATCTCATTACTTTTCCTCTTTTCGGTTTGCAAACATCGCTTTTCCAATACCGATCTCTCGCTATGAACCGGACCTTGATTTTCTGTAAATAAGGACGATCAATCACAAACAGCACTGAATAACTAGCCATGAAAAGTAACCAATAATCTGTTTTACGGAGGTGTGTGTCGCAGCGGTGAGTGAATATGGTTATATTTGTCCTCCTACTGTGAGTCTTTCTGAGCTGGAAGTTGTATAAAAGTGTGGCGGAAGAACACGAGTGACACGAAGGAGAAGTGGAGGGTGGAGTTAGAGCAAAACAATTCTCTTTCTTTCTCTTTCTTTTTCTTAAATGCAGTGAAAACCAAAGATCAAAGTGGACTTTCCAAATTACCCGTAGAGTTTAAGCGTGTCTATGTGCCGTTCGATTGATTGATCCCCAGGGAGTTCCCCTGCCTCATGCCCTAAGTCTCCTGGGATAGGCTTCAGCCCCTCCAATAACCCTGTATACAGGATAAAGTGGTATAGACGATGAGTGATTGAATATTAAAGGCTCCATATTTTACTGTCTTTACCAATTAACTCAGGTTATAAAGTTCCCCAAAGGGTGTATGTTAAGGCTCCAGCTAAAATACTCCTTAGATAATATATTTTTTTCCAGACCTCAGTCTCCCTCTGTTTCACTCCTCTCTTAAACATGCCATTTTAGTGTCTATGTAAATGAGCTACAGCTGAGCCACACCCACCCCGGCAATATCAGAGCTGAGCAGCAAGCTGGAGGAGGGGTAACTTATCTTATCATATATGATGTCAGATTAGGGGTAAAATCTAATTGACTTGGCAAATACAAAAATATTTTTTTCCTACATGCCAGTAAAGTTTACATAAGATATCCCTTCTAGAGAAAAATGATCCACTTTGTTGTTATCCCCAAACAGTAACTCTGCTACAGTATGTCCCCTCTCATACCCCGCTGTTAGATATTTCCCTATAACAGAATGTCCTGAAGTGCTTTATTTCTTACTTATAATATGTCTATTAAACCTCCTGGCTGTATTTGTTTACTTTAATATTGACATTTTATCTAGTTTTTTTTTTTTGTTTGTACCCACTGTTCTCGTCTCAGATCTGCCAACCTAGTGCGAAACTCCCTGTTGTTCCCCATTCTTTTTCTCTTTTTAAACCAGAGAAATGTCACCTGAGTCAAAGAAAAGTTCACAATACCTCGTTATTTGTCAGAACTCCACCAAACACCGCTCTATTGCCTCCTTTTTCAAGAAGCTGCCCCCAGCCGTGAGAAACAAGGATTTTTTTTTTTGGCCTACCAGAAGTTCTTTACCATCAATCACTGTGTGACAGAATAACAAGCTGCATTCTATTTTATATTTCATCAGAAATTTCCACACTGAGTAACATATCAGTGGATATTATTAGAAAATGCTGTCTAAATGAATCGGACGCTTACATGCAGTTCACAGGTCTAAGCAGGACAGGCTAGTTCATAGGGTTGGGCAGGTTGGGCAGATGTTTAATAAATGTTAATCTTCATAAAAAGTAAAAAAAAAAAAGTATTTCGGAACACTTAAATGATTGAGATCATCAAACAAATTCTTACAAAATGCAGTTTTAAATAATGATTGCAATTTTAAAGGAAAAAAGCTGCCCAAACCTGTCTGGCTCGATGTAAAAACGTAATTGCCCCCTAAACCTACAGTAATAACCAGTTGTGCCACGCTTGGCGACAAATGCTGCAATCCAGCGTTTGGGATAACTGGCATGAGTCTCGCTGTGGAGGAATTTTGGCCCACTCTTCTTTGGAGAATTGTTTTAATTCAGTCACATTCGAGGGTTTTCGAGCGTGAAAGGCCTGCTTAAGGATCTCAATCAGATTTAAGTCCGGACTTTGACTAGGTCGCTCCAAAACCTTTCTTTTTTGCCATTTAGACATGGACTTGCTGGTGTGTTTTGGGTCATTGTCCAGCTGCATAACCCAATTGCGCATGAGCTTGAGGTCATGAACTGTTGGCCGGACATTATCCTTCAGAATTATCTGGTAGAATGCAGAATTCATGGTTCTTTTCAGGTCCTGAAGCTCCAAAGCAGTCCCAGACCATCATACTACCACTGTTGGTATGATGTTCTTTTTATACACTGTGTTAGTTTAACGCCAGTGCACACCTTCCAAAAAGTTCAACTTTTGTATCATCAGTCCACAGAATATTTGCTCTTGGGGATAATCAAGATGTTTTTGGGCAAATGCAAGATGAGCCTTTATAAGGCCCAGGTTCGATTCCCATCCAGTGCCCAAACCCCAGCCACTGGATGCAGTTCTGGTCCCAAGCCCAGATAAAATGTGAGGGTTGCGTCAGGAAGGGCATCCGGCGTAAAAACCTGTGCCAAGATGAGCCTTTATGTTCTTTTTGGTCAGCAGTGGCTTTTGCCTTGGAACTCTCCAATGGATGCTGTTTTTGCCCAGTCTCTTTTTTATTGTTATTGAGAATTATGAACACTGATCTTAACTGAGGCAAGTGAGGCCTGCACATTTTTTTATTTACCGTTCTTTAGTCTTTACAAAAGCCATTTCGCACTCAAGCTGTACTTTCTCACACACTGTAGAGCTTGTGAGAAATTACAGAGTCTGCTAGACAAGTGAGTTTTGATCGGCTGTGATGTTAACCCAAACAAGCAGTTTCTCTCCCTACATGCTGTAAGGTGACAAGTTGTTGCAGTAAATGTAGCAGTCATTATTGTCACAAAGAAAGGTTCTCAGACCTGGCCTTGCTTTCACACTCAAAACCAAGAAGATCAATGAATCATGGTTGTGGAGCAAATCAGGGCATTAACCAGAGGCAGCAGAAGTACACAAACTCAATACTTAAGTAAAAGTACAAGTACTTGACTAAAAATGTACTCTAGTACAATTAAAATTTTTTATAAATACAAGTACTCCACAAAGAAACGAATTTTTCTGGATATCTATCCGACTGAGTTACGGTATTTTAAATGCAATTGCAGTTGGTCAAAACATATAATTATAGGCTTTTTGATGTATTTTAAAAAACATTGCTACTGGTGTGAAATACAAACCAAATGCATAAGAATTCACAAGTCCATTGTTAGCTAGGTCACTTCTAATCTTACGTTGGATTAGAGTCGTAACCATGCTTGAAAAGATAGGTAGGCTAGCTAACCGCCAATCATTTTGGTGCTCTAACCAACCTGCACTTGCCAGTCATTTCTGTCCACTTGGACTGGTGGAGTTGTTTGGTTTATGTTTTTTTCCCACATGCAGTAGTTTATTGTCACACTATGGTGTGAGTGACAGCATAAATGCATATGTTTAAATTGGAAAATCAATGCACTTCTGTGTGATTACAAACAGTTAAGAGGTTAGTTAGTTATCTAGATCACTTTTCACTAGATCTTTCCTTAATAAGTGCGCCACCTAAAAACGGAGACAAAAGAGTCTGTAGCCCATAGGCTGAATGCATGGGATATATTGCCCAGGTAACATCCAGTCCCTTTGGTCTCTAACCAATTTGCGTTTTCATAATGACCTGCTAGTCATTCTATAAACTAGGGTTGGTGGAATTGTTTTGTTCCTGTCTTATCCATGTGAAGTGGAGCTCAGGTTATGCTATGGTGTGAGAGACAGAGTACATCATTATCTGAAAAGTAATAAGTCTCTTTTTAAAATGTAGGGAGTGAAAGTCCATGTTTTTCATTCAAAAATGTAATGAGTAGAAGTAAAAAAGTATCACATATGGAAAATACCGAAGTAAAGTACAGTACACTTAAGTATTTGTATTATTGCCATCTCTGTCATCACTTACACATTGTCTATAATGCTTTATTCAGTATACAGAGTCCTGGGGGGCCTGGAGCCTATGCCAGGAGACTTAGGGCAGGGTAGCGTCCCAATCCATCGCAGGGCACACACATACACACTACGGGCAATTTGGGAATGCAAATTAGCCTAATCTGCATGCACCATTGCAAATGGTTTAGATGTTCTGAGGTCTGGTGTGACTCCATGTGCTTTTCACATACAGTATATGCCTTTTTTTTTTTTCCATACAACCTGCTCAACTGGAGAACCGGTGCTCGTTTCACATCCCCGGCTTGCTGTTTCCTGCAACCGAACGTGAACAGGACCAGAATGCCTTCATCCTTCCATATTTCACCCCTGTTAGTCGAACCTGTTTTTAGTCATGCGATCGGACCACAGCCGCTTTTAAGGTGTGAGTTGCTCAGAGTCTCTCTCTGAGACGAACATCTCTACAAACAGCGGTGTTCTGAACGGTGTGAACGTACACCGAATTGAAAGGTGTGACCGAGAGAGCATGGCGTAGAGAAGAAAAATGTGATGTACGTTAACTGTGAAAGTTGTGGAAATGGGATGAAGGAGCGCGAGGAAGGGATGGAGGAGGAGCGGAGGGGATGAAGCTAATTTTAACATCATGCGTTACATCTGTGGAAGTTACTTTCTAGCCATGGTACTTACAGAAAAAAAAAGTGCCAACAAGACACACACGTCTGCACCGTGAATGGCAGCAAGGCCTGTAATTAATGTGTGTTTATGCAGGCTAATAGTCAGCCATGCTGTAATTAAGGTGGGTGAAATGCATGCATTTGCTCATTACACTGACTTCCTGCGGGCTGTTAGATTTACTTTCCACCTCAAACTCATGTAGGAGATCAGAATAAAAAGCTTTAGCCTCAGGATATTGTTCATCCCAGCCTTTTAATACACACTACAGACAATAGCCAAGAGCAAAAACACGCTGTTCTCTTCTCTTCCCCTGCCACCGCCGCTGTTTCTGTCGCTTGAATTTGCATATGTTTTTAGATAAATATGTTTACTATATCGACATTAGACCCCCCCCCCCCCCCCCAAGTCTACGGTTTCCTTCAAAATGCTCTTCTACGGTGAATGAGAGTGATGTTCCTCTGTGTATAAATAAAAAAGAATAATAAATGAATAAATAAGAAGCCTTATTAATGACTAAGAAGTCATGTTAATCATCTGTTTTTACTACAGCTCAAAGAATGATTAAGTTATAATGGAAATTTTGTGAAATATGATGTGCACCTGGTGTTAAGCCTTATGGCTTAGCAAACGCTTTGTGGATTATGATTAGATTTACGTTGTCTGGTTTTGTGAAAGGAGTCAAGCACAGATATGTCATCATTTTTTAAGTAGCTAAGTACTCAGTAATTTATGATAATCGAATCATTATCATTTGCATATCAAAACCTGTAACATGACGGCTGATTTATTTCTCTTTGTTTTAAAACCATAATAAAAACGTAACTCATCTCTGGTCATGGCACCACATATTAATAATGTATGTATTCACTCATTTTATTTGACTCATTATTTCACATTATTATCAGGTAAATTACAATAATCCTATTATATATGGATTATGAATGACGATCCTGGCCTAGCTGACTCGGAGACCACTGCAGTCGTTCCGGTGAAACATTCAGCAAGTACATAGAACACCTCATTCTTGAAAATCAACAGATACCTCGCCTCCAATTTAATGAACAGACACATCTGTGCGTGGGAACTGTACACACAATCATTCACCCACACCACTTGCACATTACAGGAACTCATCTGGGAGTTATTGCCACGTCACCTGTACAGTCCTGACCTCGTTCCAAGCTGTTGGATCCACATGTTTGGGGCATTAAAGGAGTTCCTGGGAGGCCAGTGTTTCAGACTGAGAAAACCTTTTACATCTGATGGTGTCCAAGCACTAGTGAAACGCTGGGATAACTGCATCAGTGTAGCAGGGGATTATATAGAGAAATAAAGGGAGTTTTTAAAAGTCCCAGTTTGGCTCCAACTGTATTATGTAAATACATGAGATATGTATTATTTATTATTATTTTAGATACATATTTATTATTTATTCATTATTAGTATGTATTTTATTTAAATATTTACAAAAATTCTATGATTTCTATGTAGAATGGAAGGAAATTCAAGTTATTCTTTGTTTGGCAATTTCCTTAGATTGAGTAAGGTAATCACTTGATTATGTTTTATAACAATTACTAATTTAATTCATCATTATGCTATGCTATTCAAGGGGTGGATTGAACTGGCCAGTTTTGATTATTTGGGACATTACACCCCTGCACCCAGGACCTGGAGCAGTGAGATGGCAGAGTTACATATAAGAAAGGCTTATTGTGAATAAATATAATGCAGGCAACTTCAAAATCAAGTTCTGTATTTGCATTTTTGGAAATTCCTCTAAATGATCTTCAGCCTTTAACATTTTTGCTGACTTTTTACAGATATTGACCTTTATCTGTGGGTTCCCCTCTTGACTTTTTTTGTTTAAAATTTTCCAAACTATTGTAGACATTCTATGTTAATTCTCTTTTAATCAAACAGTGTTTGCTTTGGATTTGCTAGCCTACATCTTAGACGGATTAATCCTCCTCCTCCTCCTCCTCCTCCACCTCCTCCTCCTCCTCATCATCATCATCATCATCATCATCATCATCCTGCCCAGTCAACCAAATTAACAAGGCCCTCCATGATTAGCAGTGCGAAGTAAATGAAATTCTGCCTCACTTGTACCACATAGTAGATCGATGCGCCGACCAAAAGAATAACAGAATTACAGATACCAGAAAGCATGAAAAGCCTTTAATAGTAATCATTACGTTTTTATTACAGCCCTGGTTTATAGCAGAAGTTTAGTTAATTATCCTGGTGATAAATCCTAGTGCTTCACGGCAGTAGAGTAAAAAGGCAGGGAAATGAGCGTACATTAAAACTGACCTCAATGTGGAATGAATAAAAAGCGACACACGTTTATGATTTTTAAAAGATCTAAAGAATGTTTGAGATAGAATGAAGATAAAAAAAATAAAAAAAAACTTTAAATAAAGATCAGGGTTGGAATAAGTTCCAGTAATCATGATCCATCTACAAACTTTAACAAGTAACAAGGCCCCAGGTAAAAGAATATTTAATTTATATGAATTGTCCAAAATGTAAAGTCATTAAATTGAAATTAATTATCTCAAGTTAATGTATTCGATTAAATTAAATTTTATTTACATAGCATTTTTAGAACGGTCATTGTCATGAAGCAGCTTCACAGAATCAAAAGAAAATGATGGAATTGTGTGGGAAAATGTGCATGAATCAAAATGTTCAGATTGTCCCTGATGAGCAAGCCGAGTGCGACGGTGGCGATATTAAAAACCTCCCTGAGATGGCAATAGGAAGAAACCTTGAGAGGAACCCGACTCAACAGTGAACCCATCCTCATCTGGGTGATAACGGATAGCAGGGATTGATCTGCACTCATACTGTGTGTTAGGGGGCTGGAAGCTCATTATAACAAAAGAAGTGTTTAAGTCTAAGTCCAAGTCCATCTTCATGGTGAAGTGGCAAGGCAAGACAAGGCAAATTTTATTCATAGGGCACAATTTTAACAAAACCGTGGTCGATCGAAAGTACTTTACAATAAAAGACAAAAATAAAACAAATTACAAAAATAATTGAAATGGGAATCCATACAACACAAATTCAGCTATTCAAAGTACAGACACAGCAGCAGTCAAATGCTAGAGAGTAAAACTTTAGCTAGATTTAAAAGCATCCAATGATGGAGAAGCTCTAATGTTTAAAGGTCAACTTTTCCACAGCTACTGAGAAAGCTCGATCACCTTTTGTTTACATTGTCAATGGGGGACAGATAAAAGTAACTGACTACTAAATCTTAATGGCCTAGAGGCTGTATATGGCCTAATGAGATCACAAATATACTCCGGGGCAGAATTATGCAATGCCTTGTATACAAAAAGGATCTTAAAATCGACTCTAAATTGTGTAGGGAGCCAGTGCAATGAGGCAAGGACTGGGGAGATATGACCTCTTTTTATAGTTCCTGTTTAGAATTTAGAATCTGCTGCATTTTGAACTGTCTATAACCGAGACAGTGTAGATTTAGGTTAGCCAATGTACATACTGTAGAGTTACAGTAATCGAGATACTAATCGAGAGGAAATTAGTGCATGAATTACAATTTCAAGGTCTTTACTAGAAAGAATGTGTTTCACCTTTGCCATTTATGTGAGATAAAAAAAAAAATACTTTTTACAACTGCCTTTTTCTTAAATTGGAGAAAAGGATTAAATAGGACTCTGTGATTTTTTTTGCATGATTGTGTAGGTTATTGTTTAAAAAAACTAACTGTGTTTTGATGGAATTGTTAGTAGCAGAAGGACCCAGTAGAATCACTTCAGTTTTTATTTTCATTCAGTTGCAGAAAGTTTATTATCTACATAGGTCTCAACTTCATTAAGACATAAAAAGAGCTGATCTCGTGAAAAGTCCTTTCCTGGTTTGATTGGAGGGTATAGTTGGAGGTCATCAGTGTAACACTCACTCATCATCTATACCGCTTTAACCTGTATTTAGGGTCGGAGGGACCTGAATCCATCGCAGGGCACACACTCACACACATTCATTCACACACTACGGGCAATTCGGGAACGCCTATTAGCCTAATCTACATGTCTTTGGACTGTGGGAGGAAACCAGAGTACCTGGAGGAAACCCACCAAGCACGGGGAGAACATGCAAACTCCATGCACACAGAGACGGGAATCGAGCCTGGCTGGGAATCGAACCCAGACCCTGGAGGTGCATGGCGATAGTGCTAACCACTACACCACCGTGCCGCCGTCAGTGTAACAATGATAATTAATATTATGTTTCCGAAGTATTGAGCCCAAAGAGAGCATGTAAAGGGAAAACAAGAGAGGGCCATGAATGGTTCCCCGAGGAACACCACAATGGATAGACAAAAGGGGTGAACTAAATAACCAGAAAATGTCCTCCCCTTTAAGTATAAGAGAAACCAGTCTAAAGCCAGGCCCTGAACCCCAACAACAAACTCAAGTCGTTTCAGAAGAATATTATGATCAACAGTATCAAATGCAGCACTTAAATCTAAAAGTATCAGAAAGCAGATGACTCAGAATCAATGGACGAAATGTTATTTGTAATCTTCAGCAATGCTGACTCAGTGCTGTGCACTGCTCTAAAACCAGATTGAAATCGATTTAAACTATTAAAAGCATCTAGGTATGAAGTAAGCTGTGCGAGTGCAACTTTTTCCAAACCTTACAAATGAAGCGTAACCATCCACAGTCACCACATGCATGCCAAGCAGACCATACGGGGGCCTCCATGCAATGGGATCTCTAACCAGACATGGGGCACCAGGATGAGTCAGACTGGTCCAGAGGGCAGAGGGGGTCTGGATCACTGGCAGCTTACAAAAAAAAAACCTCACACTGATTTCAGTTACAGATGTTATTTTAGTGTTTTATTGTTTGACGATAATTTAGTAGTTAAAACCAGCAATTCAAAATTTTCAACCGCAACTTCACCTCAATTTGGAATTCTTTCTCAGAAAGTCAGGAAGATGTCCTAAACCCCAAGTTCAGTGTGTGAGAACAAAATCGACATGGCTGCTCAAGACAACACCTGTACTGTACATTAGCAGTCAAAAGTTTGGATACACCTTTCACAATTACACATTTTTTTCTTCTACACTGGAAACAATGCTGAAGGCGTCGAAAATATTTAATACTCAATACTCCTATGAACAGTTGATATTAAGATGTGTCTGCTACTTACAGTGCTGTGAAATTAGTTTGCCCCTTCTCATACAGTAATTCCAATGACCTTAAACAGGCCGAAAACCCTCCAATGTGGCTGAATTGAAACAATTCTGCAAAGGAGGGTGGACCAAAATTTCTCCACAGCGATATGAAAGACTCATTGCCAGTTATCGCAAACGCTTGATTGCAGTTGTTGCCACCACACACCCAGGTATTAGTTTTAGGGGCAATTCCTTTTTTCATATAAGGCCAGGACAGCTTTTTCCCCCCTTTCATCATGGTGCTTGATGAGTTTTGCAAATGCACTTGACAGTACTGTTCTTACAAGAACTGTTCCAGAACGGCTGAACTTCATGTCTTAAAATAACAACTGACTGTTGGTGGTGTTGTTACTTTATTCCCAAATTCCATACATGTTATTTTATAGTTTTGAAAGTTTCCAGTCTTGCTTCTGACTGTAGAAAAAAATTAGATTTATAATTATAATTAGAAGATGTGTACAAACTTTTTACTGGTACTGTACTGTAAATGCAAGTAATTGCTATGGATCAATCAACATGGAGACATACCTGTATTAACTAAATCCATAACATTGTACAGTTTGCTCTTTTGAGGAGATAAATATAAATCAATCAATATCTAACAAAGTAAACAAGAGGCATTCATGATTATCAAAAGATCAACCAAGGACAGTTTCCTTGATGATCTCTGAAATGTTTGCTTTCATAATAATAATAATAATAATAATAATAATAATATGAATTCCAAAAGCCGGCTTTCATTAAAAAAGCAGCAAGAAAAGTCAAAAGTATTAAGTAAAATTATTCAAACTTAAGTACATATTCATTAAAAAAAAAAATGAAGCAGCCTTAAGTAAGTCAAACTGCATGTAATGAAGTTTAAACTGCAGTTGTTAGTAAATCAAAATGCAGAACAAAGCAAGAGACGGGTCGTTGATTAGCTCAAAGGACAACAGCATGGATGTTATCTAACTGAGAAGCAGTGCATGACCGGACCTAATCATCACATACAAATCCTGCAGAGGTCGTTCCAAATAAAAAGATAACACTTCGTGCCTCGATGCTTTTGTATTTTTCTAAAGCCTGTTGTTTTTTGTAGTTTCTGCAAATTTACAAAACATGAACAGATTCCTGGAAGGTGCGCATGGCTGATTAAGTGAGTGTGCTACAGAAGGATGAATATTACAGATGAGAGAATCCAGATGCTTCTCAAAGGATATGAAAGACATTCAAGGCACTTATGAAGGAGTACACAAAATCAGAGAATATTAACAGGCCTGCAAACCTTGAAGAGCAGTAATGCGCAAAGTGGGTAAGATGGTCCTTTTTACAAAACACTTGTCTAAAAAGAAAATGTCAGAGACAGAAATCTGCCAAGTGAAAAAGAAAACATTAATCTTTGGTTGCACTAAAGTAACCAAGAATATACACCATATACCATACTAATAGCCATAACATTAAAAACATTGAAACTACCTAGATTTTGGGTTCCCCTTGTGACACCAATGTAGCTCTGGCCATTTAGGGTGTGGCTCTGCAGGGGCACCTGGGCGGGTGGGTGCTGTGGCGTTTTGCACCAGGATGTTGGCAGCAGATCCTTTGCCTGTTGTGGGTTGTGAGGCGGGGTCTCAGCGGATCAAACTTGTTCATCTGCATTTCATGGGTGCTTAACTGGATTGAGATTGGGAGGCTGGGTCGGCGGCCTTGGGCTCTTTGCCTGGTGGACCCCTCGTGCAGCAGGTGGTGATGTTCTGGTGCTTTTCTTTCATGGACAGTGCTTACTTTTTTTCAGTGATTTGTGCTGCACTGGCTTTTCTGTGGATCAGACCAGACATGGCATGGCTAAGCCCAGGGTTCCCATGTCACCAGTTTACTGATATATACAGTATTGGTGATCAATGTTGTTAAGCTCTACCTTATTTCAAGACTACAATCTTTGTCCTTTGTTTTTACTTACATAATGCTTTTCCCTTTACATAATGCTTTGAATTAGCGAATTAATTCAACCAAAACTTTTAATGTTTGAACATTAAATCCTACACCACAAGTGCTCGAGTATTGGCGCTTACTCCAGCATGTAGATCTGCTCTTACTGCACTGCACTTTCTGATTTTACCAAAAAATTTGAATCCTTCAATATTCAATAGCACTTAAACAACAAGTACTAGAGGGATGCTGCTGGACCAGCATGCAGAGCACCCGTTAAAACTTTCATTATATTTTCCAACATTCATTAGCTCCTGACACCAGCCTTATTTTTTTTTTTTCAGTATAGCCAATTTTTGGATAGAAGATTCTTTCTTAAAGTTAATTTAAGAAACTGCTCCAGAGAACAGTTGAAGAGATATACCAACATCTAGAGTGTCTCCTACTGCTTTCATTTTATTTACTTATTTATCTGCTTGTTTATTTATTCATTTATTTATTTATATATTTTTGAATTTAGACATTACCGAAGTTCAGCAGCAGGTATATAATATAAATGCTGCTTGCACCATCATGTAAGATGAGCCCGCTGCGTTTAATACTCATATCTTTAACATTTTTGTTTTTGCTAAAACTTAAAATGTTTTATATGAACCAAAAAACTGTGTGAATCAAAAAACTCAAGATCATAGTAAGGGTAGTTTGGGCCATGCCACTTGCTGTTGCAGTGAATGTATGGATTTTTTTATTTTAAGACAAAAAAACTAAACAAAAAAAAAACTAAAGCGGTTTTGTAAAAGCAGATGGGATACTCTACATGATTGCAAGCAGCATCTTGTGGATCATAAGCAGATTGAAGTTTTAAATATTAAAAGCCCTGAATATATCATTTAATCAGATAAATAAATAAATAAATAAATAAATAAAAGTTTTAGTTTAGATACACCAGGCTCAAGCTTAATCGCCTCAGTTCTTATAGTTTCAAATCTACTTGATTTTTAAATATGAAACTTTTTTTTTTATTTTAAAGTTAATTTTCTGTACAGTTAAACTATTTTTATACTTATAACCCTCATCATTTGAAATCTATTTAATTATCATCCATTCTGGTGTGTTAATTGGACTGATAAAACACACACACACACACAGATAAACTAAACTACCTCAAAACATTGAGACTGGATTGATGCGCAAATACACTGATCAACACTATCAAACTTTGTATTGCACTATTGTACACACCAACTTGTAAATGCTCTTTGCACAATAATAATTACTTCTTAATTTGCACAAACTATTTTTATCTTTGCTGCTACTCGTCTCAGCTAGCCAGCTAATTAGGTTTCCAAGTTAGCATTTATGTTGTAAATTTATGTTGTCTTGTCAATCTGTCTTGTCTCAGCTAGTCAGCTAATTACTGTAGGCTTCTTAGTTAGTTTTCTGTTGTACTGTATGTAACACCTTGGTCCTGGAGAATTGTTGTTTCGTTTCACTGTATACTAAACTGTATATGGTTGAAATGACAATAAAAGCCTACTTGAACTTCATGTCATTCATTCTCTATACTTTTTCTGATCCTGTACAGGGTTGAGGGATGCCTGGAGCCTATTCCAAAAAACCTAAGGGCTTGAGGTAGGATACACCCTGGACAGGGTTCCAATCCATCACAGGGCACACATGCCCACGCACACACACACACACTATGTGCAATTTGGGAACGCCAATTAGCCTAATCAGTACGTCTTTAGACAGTGGGAGGAAAACAGAGTAGGCAGAGGAAACCCACCAAGCACAGAGAGAACATGCAAAGTCCATGCACACAGAGGCCGAGGCAGGAATCGAACCCTCAACCCTAGAGGTGTGAAGCCACAGGGCTAACTACTATGCCACTGTTCCTCGTTTTGTTGGGTATGCTAAGATTTTAAAATTGTTTTGATTTGCTTTAATCTATTGGTTATATTATCACTTTCGCACATTTTTGTGCGTGTGTGTGTTTTGTGTCTCGAAAAAACATCAGCTCATCAGCTCTATCAGCTCATTCATCAGATTTTTGAATGACTCAAATGCTGTGAATGACTCCTCATTGTTTTTGGATATGCCAAGCATACTCATCTGAGGTGGTACAGTGGCTTAGTGGCTTATCACCTTGCACCTCCAGGGTCTGGGTTTGATTCCCTCCTCAGGCTCTTTATTTAAGAGTTCTAGCTATGCTTGGTGTGTTTTCTCCAGGTGCTCTAGTTTCCTCTCACATTCCAAAGACATGCAGGTTAGGCTAATTGGCATTCTCAAATTGCCCACTGTGTGTGTGTGTGTGTGTGTGTGTGTGTGTGTGTGTGTGTGTGTGTGTGTGTGTGTGTGTGTGTGTGTGTGTGTGTGCCTGCCCTGTGATGGACTGGCACCCCGCCTTGCCCCAAGTCTCCTGGGATAGACTCCAGGCCCTCCACGACCCTGCATGCAGGATAATGGGGTATAGATGATGTGTAAGTGAGTGATACTTGTCTCAGATGAGGAAAACACACATATTGCTGATGTGCCTGAAAGCAGGTCATTCTGGGAGCTGTGTGAAATGAGTTATTTAGGCAGCGCTGCAGCTCTATTGCACAAGAACATCCACAGGAGTCCCATGTTCCCATAATGAAACTGTGTATGCAGAAAGTCCAACTGCATGTCTCTAAATTATTATTTAGGCTGTTGTTTTTCTCCCCCCCTTAAGCACTATTATACGGTAACAAATCCATAATCTTTGTGATCTTCTTCTGCTTCACTTTCTCCTGTCAGTCATGAATGCAAATAGCATTCCTCAAAGCTCCTGTGACTATACTGCTATTGTCTGGGCAAAACACAATGCCGCTGGAGACCAAATATCACCGCCGAGTAAAACGATGCACACCAGCCCACTTGATGACAGCTCAGGTCTCTGCTGTCAGTCAAAGCCTGAATCTGATTAAGCATCTCTGGAGATGTAGCCTCCAGATGTTCGCCTAAAGAGGAGAAAAGAAGAAAAAAAAGCAGCACATGCTGTTTGCTTGGTTAGATAGCTGGCATAGTATTGTTTTTTAAGCAGTGAATGCTTGAGGCATTGAATACTCAAAACACCACAGAGCCTGGCTTTCATAGTTGCTCCAAAATCCACCAGTATTGCATATCAAGAGTAAATCTTATAATGACCACAATATTGCAAGTCTCTATCAAATAAACATTAGAACATTTTCGTGGCATTTTCTACCCAATTTAGCCATCCACCAGCCAGCACTTCTCTAACTAGATACCAACTTTTTGTTGTTTTTGTTGTAATTTTGGTCCTTCCACATACCATCCAGCATGTCAGGTGATGGATACTCCACATTCTGGAGAACATGTGAACAACCTATCCAACCAACCAACCTATCCAACCAATCCAACAACCAATCCAACAACCTATAGAACAACCTATCCATCTATCGGTCGGGTACAAGCTCGACGCCTGATTGTCAGCCAATTTAAGAAACCCACCAAGAAAAAGGAGAATACGCAAACTTCATGCACACAAACTCAAATCAAACCCTGACCCTGGAGGTGCAAGGTAACAGTGCTAGCCACTATGCCACCATGCCACCCTAGACGCCAATTGGAGACCATAAAGTCTAATGCATGTTTTGTTGCAAGACATGTACCATGGACATGTGTACCACCATACTTTAGTGAGTATCATGGTATATACTGTGCCACATCATTGGTAGTACTATGATAAAAGCTATGGTACTTATACCACAGTGGATACCAAAGTCCAGCAGGTTTCTAATATGGTACAGTACATACTACTGATATGGTACAGTACATGCAGTACCATATTAGACACCTGCTGATCATTGTATGTAATATAAAAAATTTCATACAAAAATACTGATACTGTGGTACCATAATATCTAAATTACACTAAATTGAAACATAAAAATGTCTAACATAGTTTTGACTGTAGCCTGGTACGTGTTCCATAGTACCATACTACAGTCAAACCATATACCTTACTAAAATACAAGTATTATAGTACCATGGTAGAAACATGTACCATATCAGCAAATAACCATGGTACTAATCACTCACTCACTCGTCGTCTATACCACTTTATCCTGTATTCAGGGTCGCGGAGAACCTATCCCAGGAAACTTTGGGCACAAGACGGGGTACACCCTGGACAGGGTGCCAATGTATCGCAGGGCACGCACACATATACTCACACACTCATTTACACACTACGGGCAATTTGGGAACGCCAATTAGCCTAATCTGCAGGTCTTTAAACTGAGGGAGGAAACCGGAGTACCCGGAGGAAACCCACCAAGCACGGGGAGAACATGCCAACTCCATGCACACAGAGACGGGAATTGACCCTAGCCGGGAATCGACCCTGTGTATCAAAATATTATAAGTTTTATATATATGTTTTTAAATACAAAAAGTAGTATAAAACTAATGGAACTAATGGTACTTGGAACCCTTATCATTTCAAATCTCTATAGTTTCAGAGTTCAAGTTGAAAAAATTCAACTTTTTTGCTCAATGGATTTTTATAATAGTAAGAAAATTGAAAGCAAAACATTATATGTTCTAGTTATGTTCATTCCTCTCCCCTCTCTCTGTGAGGGTAAACAGCTTCTTACACTTTTTGGACCCATGTGATTCATCCTACTTGGAGCTAATGATAAGTGGTTTCTTTCCCAGCTTACTATATGATATTAATCAAGTTTTAATGTGGCACTGGATGATTGTAGTTGAGTAAAAATCCCAAAGACCCAAAATCAATACCGAATTAACTCTGGCCGGAGTATTATAAATGCCTGACCTTTTCAGTGTGCAGCATTTGGATGTTTTAAATCTTGTTTTTCCAATAGCGTGTCCATCAGAAACTGGAAGCCATGACTTTTTTGTCCATAAAGGACACTGAATATTGATATAAACCAATATCGATTAGTTGCTTTCAGCCTGAGAAGCTCAAATCTGTCTTAAGGTTGAGGTAGTTGCAAGTCGATGTCTCCATTAGATAGTGGTTTGTGATCTCTGTTCATGAGAACTTAAGCCATATTTAGACTGAATTTGTTTTACATGGAAAGCTTGGGGGAATATAGTTATTACCAGAGCAGTTCTGGGAATTTAATCCTGTCTGCATCGACTTTGTCAATAATTTTTATGGACTGTATGTGCGGGTGTTTAAAAAGATTATGCTTCTATAAAATGACAAGCAGCAACATGGACATCTGTTCCCAAATGGCATGGTAAAGGTTTCATTATATCCCGTGGGAAAGGCAGTTTTGTGTATTTTATTCCGTATAAAGACACTTGGTATAAAAGCTCTTTTCACTTACTCACTCATCATTTTTACCGCTTTATCCTGTATTCAGTGTTGCGGGAAGGGGGGGGGGGGTATCCCAGGAGACTTAAGGCATGAGGTTGGGTACACCCTGGATGGGGTGCCAATCTATTACATAGCACACATACACACACTCACATGCTCATTCACTCACTAAGGCCAATTTGGGAACACCAATCAGCCTAATTTGCATGTCTTTGGACTGTGAGAGGAAACTAGAAGAAACTTGTGGCACTGCTGAGGTTTTACTGGAGACCAGATTGCTTTGATAGCAGCATTCAGTCCTTCTGTATTTTTGAGTCGGGTGTTTTTCATCTTCCTCTTTACAATAGCCCAAAGATACTCTATGGGGTTCAGGTCATGTGAGCTGGCAGGCAGACCCAGTAATATCATGTTCTGCAAACCAGTTAGTGGTAGTTTGGGCAGGTGTTAAATCCTGCTAGAAAAGGAAATGACCATCTCCATGAAGCTTGCCAGCTGATGGAAGCACCAAGTACTCTAAAATCTTCCGGTAGATGGCTTTATTGACTTTGGACTTACTGTAATATAACACAGTGAACCAACACCAGAAGATCATATGATATAACATCCCAAATCATCACTGATGGTGGAAACTTCGCACAGGACTTCTAGCTACTTGAATGCTGTGCCTGTCCACTCTTCCTCCAGACAATCTTGATTTCCAAATACAGCAGCTTCTGTGGCTTATCCTCCTTGTGGCGGGTGTTGATGATGGTCTTCTAAATGACTGTCAAGTCAGCAGCCTTCCACATGCAAGTACTGAACTAGACAGAGATACACAGTATAAAGGAAACGTAATCAACTCAAAATGAAATATTCTAATATTTTGAGATTTTTGTGAGCTGTAAGCCATAATCATTGAACAAAATTAAAACATATATTTTTTAAGAAATATCCTCCAGCAACATTGCCTCATACACAGTAGTATGCATAAACAGTAAAGGCCTTTTCAAACAGCCGCCTGCTCCATGGCAGGACCCTTCCAAATCCATGATGGGTCCGTGACAGATCCGTGCACGGACCCTGATCCTCCACGATGACGCCCTGCCCCATAAACGCTCTCTTGCGCTGTTCTAATAACCTGGTTGCAATGCTGTATAGTGCCACTGGAAGTTACTGCATTATTTACATATTTCCATCATTACATCAAGGATGTCATCTTGCTCTTGCTCAAAGTGCACACCTGTGGACAAAGAGATGCACATTCACGCTTGTGGCTGTCTTCTGTCTTGTTTTTATGTCCAGAAATCTTACTCCTTCCAAATAGAACTTCAAACTCAGGATTACAGTAATGTCAACTGAACTCAATGTGGAATGATTGAGTCAGTGAGTTGGACAGGCAATTAGGGACATTTCTTGTCCAGTCCACATGAATGACCTTCAAAATGAGACTCTAAAGCGATTTTGGAGAATAGCCATGGGTGATAAATTGCATTCACCAATCTGATTCTCTATAAATCTCCAACCTGATGTCACCCCTCTGTACGGCTTATATAGATGTAGTGGTTTTTCCCCCTGCATCGTGGCAGGTAGATGCAACAAGATGCTATAAAGACGGATGAGTCCTGACAGTGTGGCCTGATAATAGCGTATTAGAAATAACTCTCAACTACTGTACATTGAAAGCTCTGGGAAGGAGTCAGGCCTGGAGGATATTCTGAGAATCTTATTCTTTGGAAAAATTCCATACAAGCGGATTTTATTTTCATCTACAGTATATGTTGAAATGAAACATTACTTATTCAGAACCATGGTGTGAGCACACACACTTACACTGTGCAGTGCATGGACGATCTGAAGATCTGAACATACTGTATGTAGCATGGGCAGTTTTGTAGTCACGGCGGCATTTAAATATAAATCAGTGCAAACATTTGTCTGTAAACTGTAGACAAGGGGTGTCAAACATACGGCCCATGGGTCTGATAAATGTTCTAATCCGGCCCAGGAAATGAGAATCCCTGTTCTCAATAAAAATGTTCTCGTGGACAGTAACTGATTTGAAAGATTTGACAAAAGAGGGAAATAGAGCAATAAACTAAGGGTCAGCCTCGCTTGACAAAATGTGCTAATAATACATTATGTAATTCTTCATTAGCAAGCTAATAGGGTTATGCGGTGACCATCTTTCTTTTTCTGAAATAGCTATTTAGAGTTTGGCAGCAACAGGGATGGATAAATGAATTGCTGTTTTGTATGTTGAAAAAAATGCCAATGTATCATTGTTTTTTTGGTTGTTGTTTTCTTGTTCAGCCTTCATTCCATCCATCCATCTAGGAACCTCTGGGACCGTGGAGGCCAGTGATGACCATTGTATTTATTCCCATTCTTTACAACTGTGGTAGGACAACATTTAACATTACGAGCAATTTGGGAACGCCAATTAACCTAATCTACATCCCTTCGGACTGTGGGAGGAAACTGGAACACCCAGAGGAAAAACACCCAGGCCAGGGAGAACATGCAAATCCATGCTCATGCACACAGAGGCAGGAGTTGAATTTGGACCCTGGAGGTGCGGGGTGACAGCGCTAACCACAAAGCCACTGTGCCGGCTCCTTGACGTTGGTCAATTAAATGTTGAAGTTTAATGTGGCCCCTTGTCTAAAATGACTTTGACAGTGCTGCTGTAGACTCTAATCTGTCAAGCAAATTAAGTGGAAAAGCCACATAATAACGTAATATCATCAGATCATCTAGTACAGTTCACATTCTGCTCTGAGCTCCTCTCCATTCCTTATTTTTAGGTTTTTTTATGTTCATTTCCAGGAATTCATACCTTGATCCTAAACTTGATTCCTGTCCTTATGGAGTTTCCCACGTTTCTCGTTAGTTTACAGTATTTGGCAGATGCCCTTATTAAGAGTGACTTACTCTTTTTGATTTATCTCATTATGTATCTGAGGGTTACAGGCCTTGATCAGGGGCCCAACAGTGGCAGTTTGGTTGTGCTCGGGTTTGAACATGCGAACTTCCAAGCAGTAGTAAATCGTCTAACTACTCATTTCCCCTCCTCACGGTTCTCAAGTTTCCACCAAACTTCCACGCCAAAATATGCTGGTTAGTGAATTTCCATTTAAATTAACAAACTTCAACAACTGCTTCCTGTCTCATACCCATGTGCTACGTGTTACGGGACCTTGAGGTCTCTATATAAGAGTTTAAACGTGATCTAATAAAGTTATGCTAATAATATTAAATCTTGTCTTAATTTTTTAAACAATGAAAATCAAAATAATAAGAATAATTAATAATTTTTTTTATCCAGTGAAGTTGCTATGCAACAATCAACATGTAGTATGAAGTCCTTTTTTCACCAAAACCTTTTGGATCCAGTTGGGAATAGAGTCAAAAAGAAGTCCATGGTGTCAATTACTCTTTGCTTGATTGCTTCCTGAAGATCATGTGCCATAGACAGTTTTTTGGGGTTGTTACTGCCTTCTTCACCATTATGCAACAGTTTTCTATTGGGTTTAGGGCAGGAGATGACCCTTCAGGAGCTGAATACCATTGTAGCAAGTTTTTCACTAGTTTGTAAATTAATTAGCACAACTCTTCAGCCAGATAGGCTAGAACAAGTGAGTAGTGAAGTCACCTTTTTAGTGCACAAGGAGAACTATATTACATGGCATGGCCCTGTAGGTGCAAGGAGACAATGCTAACCCCTAAGCCACTGTGCCACGATTACATGGCAAATGTTGTCCCAATACTTTTGGCCACCATTGTACATGCTGAAAGGGTCATGTGTGCCATGCAAACATTACTAAAAACATCAAACAACCGTATCATTAATAGATAGAAATCCAGGTTCTGGACAGACAAACCCACAGTCAAGAGGAGGTCAGACAATCAAGAAACAGACTGCCTTTGTTTTAAATGTGATGACTGTGATCTAAAAACCAAAATGGCTCATGTTAGAAATGTTATACCCATCACTACCAACGCTATTATCTTCATTACTGAGATCTTACAGTTCAAAGATAACTCAAAGCATTTAAATAGGACCATAATTTTTTTTAACAGGAATCTGTTTTGTTGGTGGAATGTTCAGAAAGGTAATGCACTATGGTGCTAATAAATAGTCAGAGAAGCATGCCTCGGGTGCAGATTGAAACACAATCTTGAGGCCATGATTAGCAAAGTGCTTGAGGTGTGTTTATGTACTGAACCAGTGATTTTAAACAGGTGTGTGTGTGTGATCAGGAGTCTGGTGTATCACAGAGGTCATGTGACAGTTCAGGCGCTAAACCCATGTAGTGGAGGATTTTGGAAAAGGGAATTTGTCTCATTTGTTTGTACAGATGAGGCTGAGATGACACAAGCCAAGAAAATTTTTATTTACCTATTTATTTTTATTTTTTACAAATGATTCATTTATTGTAGGCAGCACAGTGATGTAGTGGTTAACACTGTAGCCTTGCACCTTCAGGATTGGGTTTTGATTCCCACCTCGGGGAATGTGTGCATGGAGTGCATGGAGTTGGCATGTTCTTCCCGTTCTTGGTGGGTTTCCTCCGGGTACTCCGGTTTCATTCCACATGTCCAAAGGCATGCAGATTGGGTTAATTGGTGTTCCCAAATTGCCTGTAGTGTGTGTGTGTGTGTGTGTGTGTGTGTGTGTGCGTGCGTGGATTGGCACCTGGGATAGGCTCTAGACTTACCGACACCCGGTACAGGATAAATTGAATGATTGAATGAATGTTTCATTTATTGTCATACAGTGGAACCTCGGATTGTGAGTAATGCGGCTTACAAGCGTTCCGCAAGATGAGCAAAATTTTTTTATAAATTTTGACCTGAAAAATGAGCGAGTCTTGATATACAAGTACAGAGTATCATGTAGCACGCATGCGCTTCTTGTTTTGACGCTGAGCGCTACGTCTTTACAACTGAGCCAATGGTTATTCATTCTCTCACGCTGCAGAATTGTGGGTAATCGTCTCACATGCTCGGTGTTAGTGCGTGTACATCAATCGTATAGTCAACATCCATGTGTGCGTGTACTGTTTACTATAACACTGTGACCACGTGTGTGTGTGCGTAAAACATCTTTTATTTTGTGTTTGTATATGTGTGTGGGACCACTTTCACACACACCCACACCAGTTTACCGAATAGGTGAGCCCCTATTCTGTAAACTGGTGTGTGTATGTGTGTGTGTGCATGTGTAAAGTCGTCCTAAACAGCAGCCCCCTTCCCCCCTTGTCTGCAAGCTAGTGTGTGTCCATGTGTCTGTGTGTGTGTGAAAGTCGTCCTACCCTTCCCCCCAATAAAGCAATAAAGCTGTTTTATGTACCTAATGTTTCATATCAGCTCCTTGTATATATATACTCAGCAAAAAAAGAAACGCCCCTTTTTCAGGACTGTGTATTTCAACAATAATGTTGTAAAAATCCA
>JAOVVA010000036.1:3456352-3467210 GCA_028565275.1 Leiocassis micropogon | reverse complement strand
CAATTTATGCTAGTAAAGTAGTCGGTTCAAATTAAAGATTGATATTTGCCAATTACAAGAAATCTTGCTTTCTAACCCCCTAAACAGTAGGTAGCAAAAAGTGACGCTTAGGTTTTCTCCCGTGTGCGTCTAAACACATTCTATTCATAACCCTAGAGAGCACCAAACTGTCGACAATCAGATGACATAAATCCAAAACATCAACTTTAGGGTCCCTAGATTTGTAAAGATTATACTTACAGCATCATGCAAAGACGGACCAATCCATCATCTTGATCAGAACAATTCAATGTGCATTGATGACGTCAGACACAAAATCGCTGGGCTGAAAGATTTTAAGTTGGTGGAACTTTAAGAAGACGGTGATTGTGGCTTAAAATATCAAAGTTGTTCAGCTAACTCAGCTAAGTGTCATTTCTACAAACTCATAAATACCAAAAAGTTCTAAATACTCATCAAGCTCTATTGATTTGAACTAACTGTAATTATTTAAGTTAACAGTACTCAATATGTTTAATTACTTTGAGCATTAGGGTTTACAGTGTACAGTATCTACTTTTATACAGTATTCCTTAAGTTTTCACTCTCTGTAGGTATTCAGTAGCTACAGTAGCTTATCGTCCACGCAGCATCGTCCAAGCAGTGTCGCACCATCTTTCTCACCTCCTTCACCATGACACCTGCCTACGCCTCCAACGCCGTCACCCGTGTCCTGCCACAACAGCGCTTTTACTCTCATCCCAGCTCTTGAAGCATGACAAACAAGTAAAATTGTATACAGATCAGCTTTACCATTTAAATGGTAATTTCCTTTGTGCCTTGTTTTAAAGTCAAGCAGCAATTCAGCAGTTATTTCATTCAGCCTTGCTTTCCATCAGCGCTTCTTAACAAAGAGAGCAAACGTACCGAGTTGTCGGTATGAAAAGTCATGAGCATTCCATAAACTTTTTGAAGTGATAAAGAAAGGCTGTGGGCTTGTAATGGAGCCCCATTTTGACAGATGTTTAGCATCGTACTGTGGCATCACAGCCCATGAGGCGCAAATGATGGCATGAGGCGCGAATGATGAAATAAACTGTAACGGCATCCAAGTAGTTGGATGAATTTCCCGAAGGCCAGTGCCTCATGTTTATTCAGGATCAACATAATGATGCTGATTTGATTATTATTTGGAATAATTAAATATGTAAAAGGCTACATAATTTGGAACGTATCTGACCTGAGGACACCAGACGCTTCACTCCTCTGCATGCATTATTAGATTAAATCCATGATCTGTTCGTACGATTCCTTTCTCTAACGCCCGCTGCTGCATCTGCCTACACTAATGTCTGTCCAAAATTTTCAAGAGATTTTCTGCTCTCTATTTAAAATGTTAAGTAGTACACATTTGTGCTGTACACTTAAACCACTTTTCTCTACTGTTTCACTCTCCGTATGTTATGTCCCAGGTAGAGAACTTTGGTAAATCTCTCTAAGCACATGTTCTGGCGAGGATGTTCAGTGTCACACATGCATTTTACTAATCATTTAACAATACAACCAAAATCACATGTTTTCAAATGTGATCAATATTGGGTTTTTTTTCTAAGAATTGATTGAGAATAATATGATTATTTTTGGCATTACAAAAGAAAAACCTGTGGAAGTGCATTTTGATGTTACACACAGTTGAACCCAAATTTCTGATATATGTACGAATTTATTAATATAATTAATAGCTTAATATAAGTGAAAAATGTGGGGTGAAAGTTCCATGTCAAAATAAATAAATCACATGTACTGTATATGAGAACGAATCATATGGGAAAAATACATATGCATGAATCATGTAAAAACAAACAAACAAACAAAAATAATGTGAACATAAATGAATTATGTGAATATAAATAATTTCCATTTGCGGCATTTGAAAGATGCCCTTATTCAGAGCGATCATCCAAACTGGACATGCATTAATGATTACAAAAATAAAAACATCTACCTTTTTAATTAGTGAACCTGAAATGAAAGAGATGTGGAATATTACATTTCATCCATCTATCCATCTAGGAAGATTGTAGTTATTCCCATTTTACAACCATGGTAGGACCTCCAGTCAACATTCACACACTATGGACAATTTGGAAATGCCAATTAGCCTAATCTTTAGATGGTGGGAGGAAACCCACCAAGCAAAAGATACAAGCTCCACACTTACACAGACCCGAGGCAGGAACCAAACCCAGACCCTGGACGTGCGAAGCCACAGTGCTAACCACTACGCCACTGAGCTGCCCTAAATGAATTATGTGAAACAAATTAATCATGTGTGAAAGTTAATAAATTGTGAAAAAAAAGCTGCTTTATGTGAAAAAAAAATCATATTGAGACAAATGAATCATGCAAAAAGAATTACATGTGAAAATAAATTAGTTATGTGAAAAGAATCACATGTTTCAGTAAATGAAAAATAAAAACATACTACATGAGAAAAACCTAGATCACATAATGACATGTTTTCTTCTTCCCTACGCTGGAAACTGGTGTGCTCTCCTCCTTGCTAGCGGAGTTTTTCCTCGATTCCCCCGTGCACACCACATCGTTATATGAAATGCTGAAGCTGAAGTAAGGACATAGAGGGAAAAAGAGTACGTTACACCCACTCTGTGGTCACTTCACTGACTTCACTTCACACTGGATTGATTTTAAAATTGCTCAGAAGCATGGCTGTCTCTCTGCAATTCGGATCGTGTGACTTTAAGCCTGCACTTTTCTATCCATTAGGTACGGAGTGCTAAGCCAATGCTGGAAAAACCCAGACAGGCTGTATTTAGAGTTTGTGTGAACATTCAGTTTCCTTTATCTGCTTTTTTTTCCTTCTTTCCATGAATTGTTGGTATTTACCCGGCTCTACCTGCTCATCATGATAATGTAAAGAATAAACGACAGTATTTTTTAATATAAATTGGATATATATATATATATATTCCCAGCCGCTCTTGTCATCCTTATGATCACCAGTCAGGAATGATCCCAAGCACATATACATAATGAATCGTATACTGTCTGGTTTTTATCTTCTTTGAATTTATTCTTTTTGTGTTAGTGCTACCATTATCAGATATTTTCTTTTTTTTTTTTTTACTCTTCCTTTCATCTCTCTAATAATAGTTATTTAAATCATTTAATCTATTCAGTGCTTTCATTTCCCACACATTAAAAACCAAAAATATGCAAGGCTGCTTTTATTCCCATGCAGTAAAATAGTGTTGGTTTTAACACTCATATCAGGAGCTGGAAAAGGTGTGCTGGATAAGGAAGCATTCATTTTGGAATTTAATAAACCGTATGAAACAGTATAGGAGCAATCTGCATTCTGATTGGGTTTAAGATATTGTGATTAATCACAAACTATGATAAGCTGCGTTTAAGAGAGAGAAAGAAACAGACTGGTATAAGTGATAGAACCAGAACCAGTTCGTATAAGTGATGTACATTGCTGATGGAAGGTTTTCAGACTATTTCATGTTTTCCACATTTTGTTATGTTTTACACTCATTTTCAAAGTGATGTATATATTTAATACCTATTATTCCACACATAATAATAATCCACACTGGCAAAGTAAAAACATGTTTGGGGATTTCTTTTTACTTATATTTAAAAAGTATTCAGTCCCATCACTTAGTGCTTTGTTAAAACACTTTTGGCAGCAATGACTTCCTCAAGTCTACTTTTGAACGATTCTACAAGCTTGCAAACTTTTCTTCTTGGACCTTTCTTCCATTGTTCTTGGCAGAAGTGATCAAGCTCAACCAGGTTCGATGGGCACAGCTATTTTCAGGTCTCTCCAGAGATGCCCTATTGGCTTCACGTCTTTTATTGGCTCGGCCACTCTAAGACTTTTACAGAGTTGTTCTGAAGCCGCTCCTTTATTTTCTTGGCAACATTCTTCAGGTTGTTATTTCGTTAAAATGTATACTGTCACCCAAGCCCGAGATCCTGAACACTCTGGAGAAGGTTTTCACCCTGCATAGCTCTTTATTTTTCTGCATCAATTTTCCCTCTATACTGACTAATCTCCCAGTCCCAGTGGCAGAAAAAACATCCCTAGAGGATGATGCTGTCACAACTGTGTTTTCCATTAGGGATGTATTAATAAGGTGATGTGCAGTGCCTGATTTCCTGTTTCCTAATGGTTCAATCTTTGAGTCATCAGACCAGAGGATTTTCTTTCTCATGGTTTGAGAGTCCTTTAGTAAGTTCTTGGCAAACTCCCAGCCAGCTGTCATCTGCTTTTTAGTGAGGAATGGCTGCTGTCTGGCCGCTGTACCACAGAGGCCTGATTGGTGAGGTGCTGCGGTGATGATTGTCCTTCTGTAAGTTTCTCCCATCTCCACAAGGGAACTCAGGATTTCATTTATAGTGACCCTTGGGTCCTTGGTTATCTCTCTGACCAAGGTGTGACAATCCCGAGTGTCCAGATCTGGGAAGATTGTTGGTTGTTCCTAATCTCTTCCATTGGAGAGTAGTGGAGGCTACCGTGCTCTTTATAAACGGACAAAAATAACATATGAAGTGCCATTCCTTAACATGCCGACAAACCGCTGTAGAGAAATAAAACTCTTGGCGATCTGACATTGAAATTCGGCTTTGGGTTGGAGTAACCAGGTTTGAGGTTTTATGTGTCATCAGTGCGGCACATTTTGAATCTTAACACCACTTGTTCTAAATTCAGGCTGCGAACTCTTCTGGGGTTAAAGATATCTGTTACAGATTAAAGATGCATCCCAGACTGCACTCTACAGCACATTATGCCACATGGTTCATCTACGCTTCGCATGCAGCAGCTGCAAGAATATTATAATGGATGAAGTGGAGTGTGTGCTTATAAAGATCCAGCATCTTGCCCCACTTAATTCCAGCTTGTTGAAGCACCTGATCCAGTGACTCAAGCACTTCAGTAGAATTTGAATAATAACTCCAGGTGAACAGAAATTAAGGAGGTCTAGATCTACAAGTGCAAACCACTATCTCTACTGTAGCTATCTTTACGTATAGCGTATACGATCGTATAGTCGTATACCATCGTATCAAATGAAATTTTTTGGGAATTGCTTTAGCAATTCATATGTGATTCAGATTCATACCAATGTGAAGAGCACAAATCACATAATATCTGATCATTTATCAATCAATCAGAAACGGATCCGATTATCTGTAGTCTGAGCAGTGAAATCAGATTCAACTTTTACATCAATACAACTCGACATTTGTCACAATTCCACACTAGGAAACATGGAGGATTACAGAGTGCTGGAGGTTTTCAATGGTGGGATAGTGAGTGCTAAGATTAAAATGAATGAAACGCTTATTGCCCATGCCCCTGATCTGGGAGAGAGGGACAAACACACACATTCTCTTTAGTTTATTCACAGGATAGAGAATGTTTTTTGTTTTTTTTTGCCATGTGCATGCCATGTTACCAGGGTACAAAGGTAATTAGAATGCTCCGGGTGTAACAAAGAGAATTAAAGACAATAGGAAGAACACACTGGATTAGCATACACTATATAGACAAATATATTCAGCCAAACCTGATAATTATTGAATTCAGGTGCCCCTTATCCCCAGTGAAGGGCAATCTTAATGCTTTAGCATGCCAAGAAGAAAAACTTGACTGGCCCTAACACGGAGCCCTGACCTCAACCCTATCGACATCAGTGCCTGACCTCATAAACGCTCTACAGAATGAATGGGCATGCAGAATAAATTCCAACAGAAACAATGCAAAATCTTGTAAACAGCCTTCTAGGAAGAGTTGGAGTTTGTTATAGCTGCAAAAAGAGGACAAACTCCATATTGCAGTACTGTATATGTATTTGGATACAATGTTATTGCAGGTTTGGTCAAATACAGTACTTTTGTTCATGTAGTGTATTACAGTTAGACAATAGGGGTCCATTAAGCCATAGGAAGAATTCCTATATACGAAATGAGGAAGCAGATTGAGGGAGTTGCTTAATGGACATCTGACATCCTAGAACAAAGAAAGTTCACACAATGTCAGACAACCTTACAGCTAGGTAACATACCCCAGTTTTTTATTCCTTTTTACAGATAGAGGAGAAAGAATCTGTGTAACCTGGTTGAAATTCATATATCTTTATGAAAGCACTGAAAGATCCAATCAACAAGAGAACTAATAAAATCAAATGCAGTGCTCGATAAAACTGTAAGGTGTGTTCATCAACTCAGGAAGTAACATGCAAGAAAATGTTTTATACAAACTTTTATATTTTCAAACAGATAAAAAGTTAATATCAGTGACAAATAGTGTAGGTGTTAGAGATCGTACAATAACTGTGCGTGTGTGCTACATAGTCATGGAAACTTGTCACTCTCTCTCTCTCTCTCTCTCTCTCTCTCTCTCTTGCATGTCGGTATGCTGCAGTACTGCTTGCCTCAGCATCTTGCACTAGTCTAGGAAACCAGCCAGCAGTGCTCACGCAACCTACAGCACCTCCACATTTCCACAGCAACCCGAGTGCCTGAGGATTTTTGTGCCACGTGCACTCAGATCAGAGCCGAACACGTCAGTCCCATTGACACTGCTAAACAAACCTGTCCCATTTCCTTGCATCTCATTATCATTTCCCCTAGAGAGTTTCTGCCATTCTTTCTTTCTGTATTCACAGAGCCTCATTAGCTTATCGCAGTAGAAGAGCTGCGCGTGTGTTTGAAAGGATCCTACAGGTAGCACGGTATAAAGGGGCTCTGAATAATTCATGAGGATGAGTAAGCCTTCTCTAAACAATGTTAAGAAGCTCAATGGCAGAAGCACAACCTGCTCTGACCTCGCCACGCTCCAGAATTTAAGGATATATGAATAGCCATGCTTTGTAATATGTAACGCCTTTGATACGGGACAGTGTGTGTTCTTGATTGATCCCATCTTATGTTCCACAACAACATACACCGCAACAAATGGGCAAAAAAAAAAAAAAAAAAAAAACTCTGAGCAGCCGAGCCGAAGGGAGTCAGAGACAGGCAGATGATGATAACACTAGTGACAGACAGACAGTCTGCCTCTTTGATGGACTTGTTTACCAAGAAGGACCGCAGTCTGCTTGAGAAAGCTTTGAAGTGATGAAGCTTGTTGGTGATATTATATAAGGAAAATGTTTCTGTAGGAAAATAATCAATGATGCTGTGGCGTGATGAAGCAGGTCTAATGTTACCACTCAGCACATCCTGAAGGGTTTTATTTCGACTATACCACAGCAATTCACCAAGATGTACATCATCAAAACCAAAAAATTAACCCTTTCAGTGATTTGTTGCTCTAATCTTTTCAGAACATTTTGCCAGTTAAAGGGTAGAGCATTGACATTTTAATGTTGTTAAACAGCCAAAGAACAAGTACGAACTTTACACTACAGTACATTACAGTACATGAACATGTTGGTCCAGGGTATCGTTAGTTGTTAGTGTTGACAACAACATATCAAAAGGCACACATTTTCACTTTCAAAGGCCGTTCAAGTCAAACCGGGACTTTTGATTTGCCCGGAATAACAGAACACAGTTATGACTTTTTAACTATCATGTATAATCCCCTACTACACTAACCACGTATCCCAGTGTTTCACTAGTGCTTGGATAACATCAAGGTAGAAAGTTTACTCAGTACGCTCTTGCCCAAAATCGGACTGCCTGCTTTACGTTTCAAGCGCTGGCCTCTCAGGAATTCCTTTAATGGCCCAAACATCCTTATGTAAAGTAAGACTGTACTGGGGATTCATGACAATAACTCCCAGCTGAATTCCTGTAATGTTCATGAGCTTGTACATTGTCCTGCTAAAACAGATTGCCTTTGCTGATCAAACCAGGCTGTTTTTTTTCCTTTAAAGGAGTTCCTGAGAGGCCAGTGTTTCAGCAGTGATGATGATGTTCGATCATGGCCCGGGCATACTGAGAAATCTTTCTACCTTGATGGAAGCACAAGTGAAAGAAGTGTAGCCGGGGAATATATACAATATAGAAATAAATATTTTTTACTCTTATAACTGTGTTCTGTTATTCTGCACGATCAAAAACCCCATGTGGTTTCAATTATAGTTAAAAAAAAAACTGACCAATTTCTTCCCTAATTTTGCCAATTTTCATCCTTTATTCAGCTCTTCTCTGTCACACAACAGCTTCCAACCAGATAGAACAATCACATGCATTCTCCAAGACATGCAAACTGCATGCAACTTCATTGTTTTGCTCATAGACCTCATTACAGGGTGGAGTAACATGCTTTTCTACATGTTAGCAGCATTGGTGTCATATGCCATCAATATCATGCCTGTTTCTTTCTGGAATATGATCCTAGAGACTTTTGATTGCATGTCATCTTGGTGCTATCGATTTGGTATGGATTTTGGAGATTAAATTAGAGGCAAAGTAATGAATAGTGTAATTACATTTTCCAAAACATAATAAGCAAAGTAATTCCGTTTCCAGAGACATAATTAGTCATTTATAATTACTTTTTTTTAAAAACGACTTCTGGTGTTCACTCAAACACTCTCATTCAGTCATTGTCTATACCGATTTATCCTGTCCTGTTAGCCTATCCCAGGAGACTTACAGCATGAGGTGGGGTACACACACATCTACACAACCATTCACTCACTACAGGCAATTTGGGAACACTAATTTTGCTTAATCTGTATATCTTTGAACTGTGGGAGGAATCCAGAGCACCTGGAGGAAACCCACCAAGCACAGGGAGAACATGCAAACTCCATGAAAAGAAATCGAACCCAGACCATGGAGGTGCAAGGCGACAGTCATAATGACTAAACCACCATGCCACCTACTCTAGTGTTAATGCAAAAAAAACAAACAAACAAAAAAAAATTATTCATGATACACAACTTTCCTATGAACCACATTTGTAAAGACGATAATGAGACAATGATGAAAAACCTCATAAAAGCAACACAGTTATTTAGCTCTAGATAAGAGGAGCTTTCACAGCACATGCCATCGCCAACATGACAAACCATTAGATTAAACAGTTCGAGATGCTGGTGTTACTACTAGAAAACGCAAAAAGCAGCCAGCCCTTCATTTTAAACTTTAATACCGAGCTTCCTGAAAGGAAATCATCACTTCTTTTATATCACATTAGCAACTCTAATCTTGATCAGAAAATCATTAGCCTGAGAAAACAATAAGAACGTAATCTCCTCAGCTCCAACAACACATGCAAATGGGGTTTTATTAGAGCTTAATGTCTGAACGTGCTGCAGAAAAATAAACAGAGCTCACAGCTAACGCCGGGCTGGAGAAACAAACAGTGTTTTTACTTTCAGTCCTCGAGCTATTCGACATAGATCCTTGTAAAGAAAAACCTAATGAGAACAGCAGTAGATCTAGCAACGTCAGCACGCAGCATGTGTCTGTTGCACACCAACCACCCACAGCTGTAATGGATCCTGACCTCACTGACTGGTTAGAGCCAAAAAAAAAAAAAAGCATTCATTAAAGGTACAAACACTAATTTATGATTGAACCGTGTTGCAAATCCTACAGATAATACATCCATCCTGTGCTTTAGATACAGTTTTGTACAAGCAAGGATTAAAAATACAATCAACAATGTGTTAGCTCAGGGCAGCTTTTACTTTGTGCATTGATGAATTGTCTTGTTCCTTTTGTTTAAATAAGATTAGTGTCAAGTTTGTAGTCATATTTAATCCATATCCAAGCACAACAGGTTGTCGACATGGTCGTTAAGACTACAGTATCTTGCTAACCTCACTTTGTTAAAGAATACATGTACAGTGGTACCTCAGCATACGAATTCCGCGTCTCACGAATTTTTGCCTTGAACTAAAATTTTGCAAGAAATTTGCCTCGATGTATGAAGCATTTTTGGCATACGAGCGAACAAACCGAGCCGAATGCTGGCTAAGTTGCGCATACGTCCGTAAGCCGTTTAAACACTTTTTGGTGTCAGTGGAAAGCCAAGTGGAACTTTTCTGTTTGTTTTTTTGCATTTTGTACAAGATTTAGTAAAGACATAGCACCATGGATCTCAAGAACGTTATCAAGAAGGAAAGGTGACACTTTGAGTTTGGTTTTTAAAGCAGCTGTTGCCAAGCGGAATCATAAATTAAGCTTAAGGTTTAATGTCTATTTATTTCATATTTTACTTGGCTTAGTGGTACAGTAGGTCTCTTGCCTGCCCTGCTGAAGGCCCAGGTTCGATTCCCAGTCAATGCCCAAACCCCAGCCACCCCTAGATGCAGTGCCGGTCCCAAGCCTGGATAAAATGGGAGGGTTGCACCAGGAAGGGCATCCGGGGTAAAAACCTGTGCAAAGTTGTGTGCGTATCAGGTGGTCCGCTGTGGCTACCCTTTAAAGAGAGCAGCCTGAAAGACTAACAACAACAACTTCATTTATATGACTTTTCTAAATGTTTTGATTACATTACATTATTTCCTATAGGAAAATGCCTTTCGCAATATGAAATTTCGCCTTAAGAACTCGCCCCTGGAACAGATTAGATCCGTATGCCGAGGTACCACTGTATTTAGAGTAAGTGATTAAAAGTCAGTATGGGATATTTCTACATATTCAGAGTTGGGTTTGGCTTTAAGTGAATGAAACGCTCTCCATGCCTCTTAGATTGTCCTCAAGGACGCTAGAATTTCTCTTGCCCTGTGCATGCAGTGAACAGTGGGAACATGTTAAACAGGACGTTCACTTGATCACAGAGGACATTGACTGCTGAATTTAAAGTGGCCTCAGAAAATGAATTCAATTGTGTTTATTGTTGCAGTTTCCTAAGAACATGCAAGTAATCCATTAAACATGA
>JAOVVA010000036.1:3431848-3450134 GCA_028565275.1 Leiocassis micropogon | reverse complement strand
CCAGTGTAGAAGTCAATCGAGCGCCACTACAAAACGCAACATAAACGTCTAGGATGTTCAGAGCGCGTTCGTTTATCCAAAAATTTAACGCCCGTGTGAACAAGGCCTTAGTAGATGGAATAGAACTGGGTTTAACACCACTTGACTTTCTTTATTTTGAAGTCGGTAGTCAGGAATCAGAACAATTACTGCACTAAAGGAGGACATCATCTTGGTATGGAACGTCATTTATGATCCATTAAAAGATTTTCATAATTTATGGATGCGGCATTTACTGTACACAAGTGCCGAAAAATGAAAGTGCTTCAGTTTAAGCATTTGCTATAATTTACACTGATTAGCCATAACATTTAACATTACCGCTAGGTGAATTGAATAACATTAATTATCAATGTTTGACAGGATCCCAGGCACCCTATGGCTCTCTTGTCCTGGTGCCACATATGGACCCAAGGCCACCGGTCTGCCCTCCAAACTCTCCAGACCCCAATCTGATCAAACACACATGGGATGAACTGGACAAAGAATTCCAATCCACAGAGGCCCCACCCACCCAACCATCAGCATCCAAAAGATGTGCTGCCAACGTTCTGGCGCCAGATACTACAGAAAACTACATCAGGCCTCGTGAAGCCATGCGCCAGGGAATTAAGGGGAAACCCACAACCTAGGTCGTTTTAATTTTATCATTAGTCGGTGGATCCAGACTTTTGGGCCACCCTGTAAATCCAAACTACAAGTAGACCTATCAGTCATGATCTTTAGTCCAATAGATTGCAGATGTCACAATGTCACAAATTCCAACCATACAATAGGATGTGCTAAATATTTCTATTATACATTTGTTAAAACTGAATCAATAATACAAATTTTTGTACAATGTCACAATCTTTTATTTTCCCTGAAACAGTAACCGTATGCTCCTGCCTGTCTGGCGAGACGGTGATGATTTATCACTTTTTGAATTACACACCATCAGCTCGTGCAGGCAGCCGCCATAGAAAAGTAATTACTCCTCACATAACAAATATGCGGCAGTCACTAAAGTGAGACTTTAGGAATTGCGATAAGGGAGCCGGTGCTCTTATACTGGAAAAATTATTGCATGATTTCTGTATGAGTCGTTCTGCACCTGGCTGTGAATATGCTGTTCCATCCTGCACTTACTGTACTGTATGTACTGTATCTGACTGACTCAGGTGTGCACCTAATGGTAAAGCCGGTTCTTTCCAATTGTACACGATCCCCACTTCTGCTATACTGTACATCAAACAGAACAGATTCAGTGTTGTTCTTGGTAGAAATCAAATTAGTCTCACACCTGATGAGTTTCAAGATCGTGTTTTGGTACTTAATGAGACGCCTTAATGAAAACGAATATCTTCCGTCGCCACGTCTATGAGAAGAACAGCGCTGCAGCGTGACTGTAAACAAGACCATCGCTGGAGGAATCTGATTCAGAACTGACTCACAGCATGCAGAAGGTTTCTTATTCCTCTGATTAGACGAAAACAGAAATAGCGAGGGCTTTATGTACATTTAATAATTTCTTAAAGATATATTTCACACGTGCATATCCGAAACAACCAACGGGGTACCAAAGATGAGTCTTTAATTCGAACAGCCAATCAGAGAACTCCTTTTAAGGTGAAAAGGGAAGTTCACACATATATTTTTAGCCATTGTATTAGCTGGTTAAAATTTATTTTCATGTTCAGTTTATTTTCACATTATTTTTTCACACATTATTAACTTTAATGCACCACCTATTTCATTTTTGCATGTGCTTCTCTCACATTGTCCAGTTATTTTCATGATTTCATGTGGTTATTTTTGTTTTCAAATTAATCTTTAAAAATTTCTCATGAATAAAGATTATCAAGCACAGTGCAGTGGTGAGACTCTTAGCCGCAGTAAAACACTTCAATGGTGCACATTCTATAAAGAAGGTCGTAAACCTGTGAATGAAGAATCAGAGAGTGGAATGCCTGATCTTTGAAACTCAACAGATAACTTGTTGCCAGATAACATGCGGAAGAGACGCATCGGGCTGTGGGAATTGAACGCTAACATTTATTCACCACCGTTACAGAAACTCAGCTTGGAGTTATTGCGACATACCCGTACATTCCTGACCTCGCTCCAAGCCATTTCCACATATTTGAGCTATTTAGTTCATTGAGTTCCTGGGAGGCCGGCGTTTCAGACATGATGCACGCAGTCCGATCGTGGCTATGGTGTACTGAGAAAACTTCCTACCTTGATGGTATCCAAGCACTAGCGAAACTCTGGAATAAGTGCCTTGCAAAAGTATTCATAACCTTAGAACTTTTCCACATTTTTGCACAAAGTGGGACTTCATTGCAAAGTAGAAGGAAAATGATACAGTCAACAGTTTTCATAATGTTTTTATTTTTTAAAAACTAAAATCTAGTGGAACCAATTGCCTTCAAAAGTGAGTCCACCTGTACTGTATGTATTCAACTCTCAGTATAAATACAGCTGTTCTGTAATACCCTCAGAGGTTTGTTAGAGGTCATCAGAGAACAAACAGCATCATGAAGCCCAAGAAACACACCAGGCAGGTCAGGGATAAAGTTTAAAGCAGGGTTAGGATGTAAAAAAAATATCCCAAGTTTTGAGCATCTCATGGAGCGCGGCTCAATCCCTCACGCGAAAATGGAAAGAGTATGGCACGACTGCAAACCTGGCCATCCACTTAAACTGACAGGCCGGGCAAGGAGAGCATTAATTAGAAAAGCAACCAAGAGGCCCATGGTAACTCCAAAAGAGCTGCAGAGATGGAAAATTAGCAAGAAAAAAGACATTGTTGAAAGAAAGCCATAAGAAGTCCCGTTTGCAGTTCCACATGGCTTGTCACAACCTGTAAATGGGACTTCTTATTGCTTTCTTCTTATGGCTTTCAAGAGTTACCATGGGCCTCTTGGCTGCTGTTCTGATTAATGTTCTCCTTGCCCGGCCCGTCAGTTTACATAGGCACTGTAAGTGCATTAATGTAGCAAGGGAATATATAGGGGGGGGAAAGGAGGAGTTTTTACTCTCATAACTGTGTTCTGTTATTCTCCAGTTTGACTTATTTTTAATGAGACGTTTTTTTTTTACATTACTTATTCGATCTTACATATTTTTTTCTTTTTCGCATTTTAAACGTGTTTTTTTTTGTTGGGGGTTACAAACACTTGCTTATACATGATTCATTTGTTCCCATTTTCTAATCCATTCATTCTATCCCGTTCCATTTAGTTGCTCTATTAATCACATATTATTCATGTCGTGTTTGCTTGGGTTCACATACGGGATCTCAGGGCAGGACGTGTTAAAATGCATTTAAGCAGCACTCTGGCCAGCAATCCTAATCTGTACGAAGCTTGGCTTCTCTAGTTGAGTGCTGCAGAATGATTGACATGATAAAAACCTTGCCAACGGCTTTGAATCCCTGGCAGCGAGGAACTCTCATCATCAAAGACGTCTTTCTCGCAAGGGCACAGCACAGAGCTGGTGATGCTATAGAAACACTTTGTCAGCACTTCAAAACACCAGCCTTTGGCACTAATGCATAAAAAAATATATAAATGGAAGTAGCTCCTGAGACAGTAAGTAGCAAGATGTTAAAAGAGTAAGTAGTCATTTTTTATCTTTAAACCATTGTGCTGCCTGAAAGTTTCTACAATGCTTTGTTAGTCGCGCATGTGTGTGTGTGTGCGTGTGTGTGTGTGTGTGTATGTGTGTATGTGTGTGTGTGCATGTGTGTGTGTGTGTGTATGTGTGTGTGCGTGTGTTTCTTTTCTCATTCAATTATGCACAGCTTAAGAGTCACTTGTCCAATATGGATGTAAATGAGATTATTGCCTGGTGTAATGAGAAAGGTGTTGCACTTGATAATGCTATTTAATATAATTATGTAACACGTCGTCCCCAGACTCAGTCGAGTGCATGTTTTGGATACTTTTAAAGCCCTTGGTGCCCAGATCAGTTCACTTCAATTCAATTCACTTTTACCAGTTGACGTTGGCACAAATCAGTTTTAGAGATTTTCAGATGTACATTTAGACGCCAAATGCAAAAACCAAAGGCAAAGGTGAGAATTTCCTGAGGATAAAAACTTCAAAAGATGCCAGATGCAAAAAAAGATGGGTGACCGCTCACAACAAAACAGAACAGTAACAAAAGAATTCACATAATTCCCGCCGTCCACATCCACTGAGCAATCAAGTCACCTCTCTGATTATAAAAAAGGCCATCTAACCTTAAGTGACTGTGAGGTGAAAAGAAAGAAAGAATCCAAATAAATCCAACAAATGGTCTAAATTCCACTCTTTAACAAGCTCTGACTCAATAGCCTGCAGTGACAGCATGTTTAGGCTTTAAAAAAAAGCTGCTATTTCACAAGGGTCAAATTATTGGCCTGCATCAAGCAAAGAACATTAAAATTACTGACATTGAGTTAAGACCTGTTCAAAGCCTTATTAAACCTGGAAGTATGACCGTGATTGGAGAGCACTTAAGCACGTGGTGAAGTTGCACTATAAAAAAAAAAATCAACAGTAGAAGTCACAGCTGTGTTTAATATAATGAAAGGAAGAGTGTTTACATTTACATTGGAAGACTTACAAAAGTGTTTAAGTTTCCATCATTGGATAGATCCTTATACTGGGTTACTAAACTGGTTTCTACACACACAATGTCATGAGAACTCATATGACTGGGAATAAACAGCTGTGTTGTCATAAGAAAACCAATTGCAGGTGGGACTACCTGGGGCAAAAAGAATTTGATTTGCCAGAAAGTACACTATGTGGACAAATGTACAGTATTTAGACAAACCTGCAATGACATATACTTCAAAATGGAGTTGGTCTCTCTTTTGGCAGCTATAACAGCTTCCACTCTTTTTTGAAGGGTTTCCATAGTGTTTCTGTGGTAATTTGTGCCATTCATTCTGTAGAGCATTTAGAGGTTAGAGGTCAGGCTCTGATGTTGGATGAAAAGGCCTGGCTCGCAATCTTTGTTCCAGTTCATCCCAAAGGAGCTCGATGGGGTTGAGGTCAATCAGGGCTCTGTGTTAGGGCCAGTCAAGTTCTTCCACACCAAACTCATTAAACCATGTCTTTATAGTTCTTGCTTTGTGCACTGGGGCACAATCATGTTGGAATAGAAAAGGGCCTTCCCCAATCTGTTGCCACAAAGTTGGAAGCATAGCGTTCTCCAAGATGTCTTGGTCTGCTGAAGCATTAAGCCTGCCCTTCACCGTGGATAAGAGGCCTGATTGAAACATCTGAATTCAATGATTAACAGGTTTGGCCAAATATATTTGTATAATGTATAATGATTGGACTTTTGACTTATCATGCATAGTTGCCACTGTACAAGCCTCTAGAAGCAGTTATTGGTCAGGTCTAGGGTCAGCAACATTATGTGGCAATAAAATAAAGTCAGCAGATGACCTGAATGTACTCAGTGACCAGGGTATCACAATAATGGAGTCTGTTCCACCTCTCTGATGACGCAGACATATTCCAGGACTGGTTCTGGGCACATGAAGAATCATTTTCATACATGAACTGGAACACCACACTGTGTTCTGTAATCAGAGCTTTTTACCAGGCAGTGTATTTTAGTTCCATTTCTTCAAACAAATAAAAAAAAAATAATTGAAATCAAAGTTAATGAATATATGTGATCTAAAAGCAACATTTGCCAGAGAGACTTCTTGTCCATTGAATGTGACCAAGGTATAGTAAGTAGCCTTACAGTACATTATTCACTGTCCATCATTGACAACTTCAGTAATGCTTCCAAAGTTCTGGATATTTACAGATCACCATATCAGGTAGAGTACAGTCATGTTTGCATGCATTAAAAAAGATAAGAAGACTGCAAACATGGCCAAGGTTTTCCACAAAAAGTACCTTCTCAGCTAGTTTTTAAAAAACACCTTATTTACAATTTATAGTTGTTATGATGGAAAACTGGAAACCTGATGCCATGTGGCTACAGATAGGGTCAGTGTTGCTGTAGATTAGCTTACCCTTTTTTGGAAACTATATTAGCATGAAATGTGATACATTAGGTTTCAACTAAATTATGGCCACAGGTTTCCATAGGTTTGTTCATTACACACAGTAAGTTGTGGGTAATAAACAAAAGAAGACCTGTTTACAAATTCAGGAGGAAGAAACAAGGTTGCAGTGTTGCTCTGCTTAATGTCTCTGATATTACACCCTGCACCATATCACGCTCCCACCATATCATCCTCCAGCGCTGCTCGACTGCTCCCGCCATTTCTCAGGTTCGACATGGAAGACATGCATCTAGACTGATTTCTGTTCTGACACATAGGTGGTGGAATGAACTTCCTCTAGACAGCCGACCCACTGACAATATTTAGAGACACAAAATATGTGGATAAAAAAAAAACCTTCCCAACCTTCCCAGTGTTTGACTGATGGTACTTAGTTAGTAACCTAGTAACCAGTATAAGAATCTATGCAATAACGAAAACTTCTGGTCACTCTGGATAATAGCTTCTACCAAAAGTTAAGTGTAAATGTACTGTAAATAATATGACAAGGAGCTTGAAAGTTCTAATTCAAATAAAAATTAAAAAAAATTCAAATTCAAATTTTATTTGTCACATACACAGGCATACTCAGTACGATAGGCAGAGAAATTATTATACGACCGCCCATGACCTTAAAAAAAAAGATTTTTAATAGGAAATAAATATGAATAAAAAAGAAATACAATAGAAAGTAAATTTTGCTAGGATAAGAATAATATACAGTATCTATAAAAGACAGAAATATACAATATAAGAAAAATACAAGAGACATATAAGAAAACTTAGCTGTACAAATATGGAAAAGAAAGGATTCTGTACAATATAGAAAAATGAAGAAATTTTTGTGTAAATAAAAAAAATCACTGGGGGATATGCAAATTTGCATGAAAGTGTCCTATTTAAGTGTCTTATTTAAAGTGATTTGTTCAGAAGAACCTCGGAGAAGATTAAGCAGAGCAGCTAGTTATAGTTATGTGGACAGCTCAGTAGGATCAGATCATGGTACAGGGATATCCCACTGGATGCAGACTCTAGGGTAGACCCAAGACTTAAAGAGATTATTTTGTACAGATGGTTCGGAAACCTCTGGAGACCCACCAGGAGGGGTTGGAGTCTGTGCCTGGGTATACAGAGTTCTCCTCAGCCTGCTGCCACTCTAACAAATCAAACAGAAATTGAAGAAATAAAATGATCTTACTTGTCAAATGCTTTAGAAAGATTTGATTGACTTGTTTATGCTTTTTAAAATAAGGCATGGGGAAAAAATTAAAGAGGCTACTGGGGAAAAAGTGTATGCAGAGAAGGACATTAAGCTTTAGAGACACAGAGAGGGAGATATGGAAGAACCAGTAGAGTCATTTTGTAGATAAATGGGAATCATTCTATGTAAATAAAGCAGTGCAGGTGCAACAGAGTCATGATTTTCATGTCAGGGAAATCTCGGAGGAATGCTAGGCAATCTCAAATGACTTTACTAAAAACAAAAAAAAGAGTTACAGCGGTAGAGCTAGGTACAAATTGATATGCAGGAAAGACATTTCTAGATGCCTGCATATGTACATTTCCATAAAGCATTTGAAATTTTAATGTGTACAACAGTTCCCATCAAGTAATCTGATTGGACAAGAGCCATTATGCTAGTGCTGATATACTGTAGAGTATACCAGCAGGGGACGGTTAACAGCTGTATATGTATCACTCTACGTCACAGGTGTTCTAACAGTCGTTAATTACACTAACTGTCGGTCGCAGCATGGGTGGAACATCTGTACAGTTTGCAGTACTGAGGAGAGAGCAGCTGCCTGCCAAAACCCACATTCAAAACAAGTCACGGATGCACTTTCAGCAAGAAACACATCTTATAATGTTATATCATGTCAAACATCATGCCCTCTCCTTAGTAATTGCTTCTAAGATGTTCTGAATTGCTTCCAAATTGCCCATGTTGTCCTGTTCCTGGTTAACGTGAGCTACAAGGATGAATCCCAAATTCTTCTCAAGAACAGAGCACCTTTTTGTGTCTGGAACAAGGGATTGCACACACTACATAGTCCGCTAGATTTCCATTTGACACTATTTGGGATTTAACCCCAGATCCCCTGAAGTTAGCTGATATTCTAAAATAGAATAAGTGGAAATATAAAGAGAAACTTACGAGATGTACAGAACTGTACACCACCTCCATTGTTTATTTTCCACACCTTTTGGCTACATAGTACCGATAAGAATAGAAGAGTACTTTTATGAGTTCCTCTCCGGGAACCATTGCCTTATTGCAGTGGAGAGGTTGCGAGCCCTTTGCGTGAACCTGGGAGCTGTGTTGTCTGGAGCCATGTGCTCCTGGTAGGGGCTCCCAAGGCAAATTGGTCTCAGGCGAGGGCCCAGACAAAGAATGATTCGAACTAGACCCTATGAAAGACAGACTCCGGCGGATTGAGCGGATGAGACCTACCAAAATAGGACCAACGGTCATGAAGGCGGTTTCTGCAAGCAACGTGGTATGCTAAGAGCACAGTGTGACACAAAAGACGCCCTGGTCAACCACTGCGCCCAACCCATCTCCAACCGTCTCGACTTCTGTCCTGCTGAAAGATGAAATCTGGAAACAGAGAGAGTGAGACTGACTATATGCACCTCTCCCTCATAATAATACAATTCACATGCAAGTCTTGACATCCAACTCCTGAAGATAGATGTCAAGGTCCTCATCAAAGACAATGGAGGAACATATATCACTTTTATAATATATGGCAATCGTGGATCTGTGGTCTAAAAGCAAGACCACACTCAAGGTTATTCTATTATACTGAATATCAGCTATTCATGTTGATATTCAGTACAACAGCACTCCCTCTCATGTGATATTGCTTAATTAAATGTCATGCACAATTATATGGGTAACTTGCAAAATCCATAATTCAATATAATATAACCATCTGACTGGTTTATATTCAATAAAATCTGCCAGTAAACGTTTAAAGTGCACTTACATTCTCTTCAATCATGTTATGCCCGTTTTTCTCAAGATATGTTATCGCTCTCCTGATAAACTGCTCCAAATGTGCCAAGATAAAATCCATGCACATGACACACACTAGCAAATAAATGCAGTTCTTACTGGCAGTGCAGAAACACTCAAGAGACCATCCTGACTAAATCAAATTAGAGAGACGCCTGCATGCCATTATTCATAATTTGAAGGGCCAAGCTTTTGCACAACTTAATGTTCCTTTCCCTCCTCTTTCCCTTGATGAGGGACTTCATTCACCTCATCAAGATCTTGAGCCGAAATTGCTGATGAACTCAATTAACTATGTTTGGTATGTTGTCTGTTCAGTATATGTACTTAAAAATATATATAGCACATGCTATCTAATATAACAGCAAATGTACTGTATGCTTCTTCTCCAGGAGCTAGGCTGCGTTTACTTATTAACTCCATCCCACTAACTCGGGTGTTCTGCTTTTCTAGCTGCTCTAACAGCCAACAAAAACTTACTTAATATTGATATTAGGAAACTGGATGAAAATCAGTTCAAAGAATGTCAATTAAATTTCTACATTAGCTCCCATTATTATGGCAAACATCCATGTTTCTGACCCTCGCAGCCTGTTTTTTTCCTTACAAATCCGTCAATATGAATAGCTCTCGGCTTTCTGAATTAACATTGATTGGCATCATTTCTTACATATTTATTAGGCTGTTTCTTTCCTCTGTGAATGGGCATCGCATCAACACAAGCAAACCACATCTACGCATATGAAATCGAATTATGAGAAAATATGACTTTGGATTCATACATTGATTAGAGCACACATAAATAATTGAGCATGTTTCTGCAAACGTGACCACTCAAGGCTGTTGCAAAATCTTTTCTTCCAGTTCTTTTAATTATACTGTGCCCATAGTGTGTCCCAGTTGACTCTCACTAACTCTTGTTCTTGCTTGAAAAAGTTATTCAGCTGAATTTTTCATCCATGGTGAATTTCTTGGGTTATTTATTCAGTTATAAAATGAGCTGCAGTGAGATGCTGCTTATGTGTAAATAATTACTACCACTGATTATCAGTGGGTAGAGGATCTCATACTTTTTACTGGTGGAAAATTTTTTTTTTTTTAAATCTTAAACCAAACATCCAAGGCAGTCTTGTAGAGTATACTTCTGAAAACACTATTTAAACATGCCTTCATCTGTGTGAAGAAACTGACCTGTGATTACATCCTGTCAAAGAGTTATGGGTAAAATGCAAACTTATTGAAGATTTAAGAAAATATATTTTTAGCAGCATAAAATAAGTTGAAAACTACATAAATGTCATAATGACCTAAAGAGGCAACCAAGAATACAATAGGCTGCGCCATAAAGCAATTTTACCAAATAAAAAAGAGAAAGAAAAATCAGTTCCCCTTACAGTATATACAGTACCTGGATATTGAGCAGACTCTAAACGTCCAAATTGTTTCTCTGCAATAGTTTTTATAATAAATCACCATCTCTTAATAGACTTGGTATATGTTCTATTCCAAATACGTTTGGGGAGTTTTATTTGCTTCCTTATAAAGCTGTGCCAATGGATATTAGACATTACCAGTCCTAATAGCATTTTTATGTTTTGCCACCTAATGCCACCATTTTTATGTTTTGCTTTTCTTTTCCACAAATAAATCTCTAACTTCAGGATTTTATATGACCAGGTGCTAGTCATTATTACAACATGGCCAAAACACCAGAAGCCAGTCTGGTCTACACCATAGCCTAACTGACAAAAGCCAGTGAGGTCTACATCATGGCCTAATCACCACAAGCCAGTCCGGTCTACACCGTGGCCTGATCACCATGAGTCAGTCTGGTCTACATTGTAGCCTAATCACCACAAGCCAGTCAGGTCTACACCATGGCCTGATCACCACAAGCCAGTCAGATCTACACCATGGCCCGATCAACACAAGCTAGTCAGGTCTACACCATGGCCCGATCAACACAAGCCAGTCAGGTCTACACCATAGCCTAATTAACAAAAGCCAGTCAGGTCTACATTGTGGCCTGATTACCAGAGGCCAGTCTGGTCTACAGTGTCGCCCGATCAACACGAGCCAGTCAGGTCTACATCATGGCCCGATCACCACAAGCCAGTCAGGTCTACAACATGGCCCGATCAACACAAGCCAGTCAGGTCTACAACATGGCCCGATCAACACAAGCCAGTCAGGTCAACACCATAGCCTAATTAACAAAATTCAGTCAGTTCTACATTGTAGCCTACATTCAGTCAGTTCTACATTGATCACCAGAAGCCAGTCTGTTCTAAACAATGGCCTGATAACCACAAGCCAGTCAGGTCTACACCATAGCCTAATGAACAGAAGCCAGTCAGGTCTACATTCTAGTCTGATCACCACAAGCCAGTCAGGTCTAAACCATGGCCTGATCACCCCAAGCCAGTCAGGTCTACACCATGGCCTGATCAACATGAACCAGTCAGTTCTACAGCATAGCTTAATTAACAAAAGCCAGTCAGGTCTACATGATAGCCTGATCAACATGAGACAGTCTGGCCTACACCATGACCTGATCACTACAAGTCAGTGAGGTCTACATTGTAGCCTGTTCACCACAAGCCCGTCTGGTCTACACCATGGCCTGATCACCACAAGCCCGTCTGGTCTACACCATGACCTGATCACTACGAGTCAGTGAGGTCTACATTGTTGCCTGATCACCACAAGCCAGTCTGGCCTACACCCTGACCTGATCACTACAAGTCAGTGAGGTCTACATTGTAGCCTCTTCACCACAAGCCCGTCTGGTCTACACCATGGCCTGATCACCACAAGCCAGTCTGGTCTACACCATGACCTGATCACTACGGGTCAGTGAGGTCTACATTGTTGCCTGATCACCACAAGCCAGTCCGGTCTACACCATGGCCTGATCACTATGAGCCAGTCAGGTCTACATCATGGCCTGATGACTACGAGCCAGTCAGATCTACATCGTGGCCTGATCAACATAAGTCAGTCAGTTCTAAACCCTGGCCTGGTCACCAAATACAAGTCAGGGCCACTCAGTGTCCTGGTCACAACGAGGCAGTCAGTGCCACATAGTGTCCTGGTCACCAGGAGCCAGTAAGGTCCATGTTGTGGCCTGGTCTCCAGATACTGGTCAGGTCCAAGCCAAAACAATTGCTGCCATTTGTTTCACCCAAATGAGAATGGGTTCCCTGTTGAGGTTCTTCTCAATGTTTCTTCCTATTGACATCTCAGGGAGTTTTTCCTTCCCACTGTTGCCCATGGCTTGCTCATCAGGGACAATGTGATCATTTTGATTCATACATATTTTATCACACATTTCCCTATTTTCCTTTGATTCTGTAAAGATGCTTTGCGACAATGACCATTGTTAAGAGCGCTATATAAATAAAGTAGAATTAAATTGAATTTAATTTATTTTCAAATAATTACAGTACTTACAACGAATTATGCTCCAATTTCACATGTGACTCAGTTGGCTTTTATATATAAAATCATAAATGAGGTATAACGCAAAAAGTCAAACTTAAGAATGGTAAAGTACAAACTTCTGGACACCACTGAGGAAGGGTTAAGGGAAACAGTACAACAACTATTTAACTAGAGAATGTGTGTGTGTGTGTGTGTGTGTGTGTGTGTGTGTGTGTGTGTGTGTGTGCGTGCGCGTGAGAGTGTGCGTGTGTGTGTATGAGAGCAGAAAGTGTGAGAGAGAGAGAGCCTGACTGTCTCTGCAGTCCTCCTCTTGTACATAATGTCAGTCTCTTTAATTGAAAAAGCCAGCAGGGATCTAAATGTCAGCCTTATCTGAGAGACTGCCATTTAGCATCATGATGGATTTGGTGTGTGTGTGTGTGTGTGTGTGTGCGTGCATGCATGTGGTAGTAACTGGGTAATGGGCTTTAGAATTTCTGTGAGATTATTACATTCTAATTTTGTATCAGTTTTCCATAATCTAATTGTAATTTATTTTTTGCAACAGCAGAATCCTAATTTTACAATACATTTCCAATTACCATCCCGTCCCAATTATTTTGTTATTAAGATTAACAAGTTTCTTTTTTTTCATATCCACTCAGCCTATTCCAGTTCAGCGTTCAGCTATCACCTCAAACCTCGCTTCTCTCTCTCTCTCTCTCTCTCTCTCTCAATCTCGACTAAACCATCATTTTCTATAAAGAAGGGGGGCGCCAAACATATCCATTTGTAAAAGCGTAAAACCGGTCAGAACATTTCAACCAAATGTCAAGTAAATATAAAAGATTCGGTTTGCACACAGAGATGTGGAAGCTTGATGATGGGATACATCCTCTTCCTGTGTTTAGAGTGTGTGTATTTCTTTTCTCCCCCCATCAGCTGCAGGTAGTCTGGATGCCTGGATAGGAGCTTGAACAAGCCAGTGAGAGACAGAAAGAGGAACTGAGAGACAGAGTGAGAGAGAGAGAGAGCACACACATTACCACACACACGGAGAGAGCTTCAGGAGCACATTCTTACACGCTGCAAAGCTGTTGCTTGGACGACCGGAGATGGAAGCAGAGACGGGAATCACAGCACAGAGGAAGGGAAAAGGAAGAAGAACAAGGGTGGGGGGAAAAAAAGATCTGCAGGTTTAGGGTTTTAAAAAAGTGTGAGCTTCAGGACGGGATCGCGTGAAGATCAACTGGGTTTAATCACCTGCAGGAAAAGTGACGATTGAAATAGAAACTTGCATTTAGAGAGATCTTGTGGGAAATGACTATAAAGTGAACAACTTCTCCAGAAGGTAAGAAGAGTTCTCCTCTCGTTCATGTCTTTGTAGAAAACTTGTTCTTTATAACGTACTATTATAAGAAAGAATCAATGAGCTGAAGGGATGGAAAAGGTGTTTGACTGAAGGAGAGAGAGCGTAGGAAAAACAAAGAGAAAAAAAATAATCCACCTCCTTTTTGTATCAAGTATGTTATTTCAGATAATGCATCAATGTGATAGAGAGAGAGAGAGAGAGAGAGAGAGAGAGAGAGAGAGGAATGTCTGATCTACAGGTATCCACAAAAATACTTAAATACTTTCATACATCTGATTTGCAATACTCTGGAGAGCTACTACAGAGGAAGTGAAGCAGTTTGTTCCACCATCTCAGAAGATTCCTCCGGGTCCCACCATGTACAATTCTCAGACTGTACAGATCATGATGAAAATAGGCTCCATGTGGGTAGGTGAAATGGTATTGATTATTCGATTTGCAAGTATAAAGAACTTCGTGAATTCAGCGGTGGCAGACAGGGGAAGAGAGGTTCTGCGTAACATCCACAGACCTGAAGCTTTTTAGATTATCGACTGGAACAGGGCTGCCATAAAGGAAAGATGGAATTGCTCCAAGGGCTCTGAGTAGACAATTTAGCCAATTTTAAAGAAATGTGATTTAAAATTGATGGAGAAAAAAGAGGGAATCACAAAGCCGAGCTAGAAACCTATGACTTATTATTTTTTCATGTTTTTACATGTATGTGAACATGCTGGCAACATGTTATCTTTTGAAATGGGAAGTGAACATCATTGAATATGTATTATGTAAATAGCATGTGATAAATACAAACACATGGGGCAATTGAACATGTTAAACAAAATCAATTGTGTTCACAAACTACAAAAGAAAAAAAAAAAATCTTGTGGCGTTCAAGTCAAACTGGGACTTGATTGTGCAGAATCAATAATATATATAATATATAATTATTATAAATAATTATTATATATATATATATATATATATATATATATATCCATATCCCCTGCTACACTAATGCACGTATCCCAGTGTTTCATTAGTGCTTGGATACCATCAAGGTAGAAAGTTTGTCAGTCTTGATCGGACTACCTGCTTCACATCTGGAACACTGGCCTCCCAGGAACTCCTTTAATTGTATAAACATGTGGAAATGGCTTGGAGCGAGGTCAGAGCTGTACTGGGGATGTAACAATAACTCCCAGATGAGTTCCTGTAATGTGTAAGTGGTGTTTATGGATGATTATGTGTCCATTTTCAAGGATTGAGCGTTCCACTCAACGAATGTTCACGGGAACAACTGCACCAAACCACCTCGGCCAGGATCATCATTCACAGATGTACAGCCTTATTTAATATGTTTGCCCAGTTTAAATACTTTACCATGGCTAAGAGTCTCATCACGTACACCTTCATTCACCACAATTTCATTACAAGTCCCGGTTTGACTTGAACGTGTATCAGTAGATCGGTATCGGTATCTCATGTGGATAAACAAAGACACATGCATGAAAGGAAAATGAGTCATGTGTCAAACATGTGATATGAAATACATCATATGCATTAGGTAGAATTTTAATTGTCATGAGATGGCAGGAGCCTGTGCAATATGTTGTGCTGCATTTTGTGATATAGTGTGATCTAATGTTGTACAGACAAAATCAATGTGATGTGGTCTGCTAAGTCAACTGAACAATTGATTGGTGCTGGTGGACTGTCATGTAGTGGCGATAATGATTCAAGCTTGATGGAAAGGTTTTGTAGAACTGAGAGGCTTTTGTGACGGCAATATAAAAAGAGCTGAGTTTTTTTTTACTTTGGGGGAAATGGAGAGACTGGAGAAGTGTTTCCTGATAATGTGGTGTTGTTTAAGAAATGGGGGGGGGGCAAGCACTAATCTGATTGGACTCTTTGCATACAAACTTATCCTATACATTATAGTTTTTGAGAGAGAGAGAGAGAGAGAGAGAGAGAGTCTATTTGAGTGCTGCACCAATGGAGTGGTCTGAAGAATTTGATCCCACCCTTGCACCTATAGAGTTTAATGTTTTACCTCTTTTTTTTTTTTTACATTTTACTTTGCATATGATACAGTTCCTTTTATACCTCTCGATCTTTTCCACAACCACAAACATAAATGTATTTTATTGGAATTGTATGTGATAGACCAACAAATAAATATCTGAAAAGTACATTTGTATTCAGCCCCTCCTGAGTCAACACTTTATAGAACCACATTTCACTGCAATAACACCTGCAAGCTTTGCTGCCAGCTTTGCATATCTTTGCACATTATCCTGCTGGAAGGCGAATCTCCGCCCCAGTCTCGAGACGCTAACAGGTTTTCTTCTAAGATTACCCTGTATTTGTCTTCATCCATCTTCACATCAGCTCTGACCAGTTTCCCTGTCCCTGCTAAAGAGAAGCATATCCACAAGATGATGCTGCCACCACCATGCACTGGGGTTTTCTGCCACTCACAGCCTTTTGCATTTAGGCCATTTAGCTTCATCTGACTCTCTCATCTGAGAACACCTTCTTCCACACGCTTGCTGTTTCTCCCACATGGCTTTTTGCAAACTTCAAATGGGACTCATTATGGCTTTCTTTCTACAAAGACTTTCTGTAAAATAGTCAGATTTGTGGAGTGCACGACTAATAGTTGTCCCATGGACAGATTCTCCCACCCGAGCTGTGGATCTCTGCACCTCCTTCAGACTTACAGTACCATGGGCCTCTTAGCTGCTTCTCTGATTAATGCTCTCCTTACCCAGCCTGTAAGTTTAGGTGGATGACCATGTCTTGGCAAATTTGCAGTTGTGCCATATTCTTTCCATTTCCAGCTGATCATGAACAGTGCTTCATGAAATGTTCAAAACTTGGGATATTTGTTATAACCTAATCCAGTAAAGGGGGCTGAATACAAATGCATGCCACACTTTTCAATTTTTTATTTGTAAAAAAAAAAAAAAAAAACTTTTATCATGTTCTTCTACTTTACAATTATGTTCCACTTCGTGTTGGTCTATCACATAAAATCCCAATGAAATACATTTATGTTTGTGGTTGTAACGTGACAAAATGTGGAAAAGTTCAACCTAATGTTGGTTAACAGATGGGTAACAAAGAAAATAACAATAATTAATGATTCCGCATATAAAATATCTCACTGGTGTACCATTTCACAATTTATACAAGTAGAAGTCAAGAACTCAAGAAAATGGAGAAATATTTCCAGACATATTGTATTCTGCACCTATTGAATAAAAAGAAACCCTATCATTGCTTATCTAATGATTCACAATCTGCTTATACCGAGCATCTTTTCAGCACATTTAATGCTTTTTGTTGTTACAACTCTACACCTGTATACTGTATCCTGACGTTTCCTCATCATTTTGTCTCAACGAGTTTTTATTTGCCGCTGCTGTCTTTGGCATCTTTATTAGCAATGTCATATAACTTTTTTTCTACCTATTGTTGAAACTACTATAGAGTGTGTATAAAAAAGATCAGACTCTTTAAAATAATCACATTGTTTTGACAAATTTTGTTAAATCCAGATGTATTTATTCATTGCAACTTTTAACATCCAAGTAACACATATAACACTGACATGTTAGAAAAAATAAAAAGCAGAATCACTGATTTGGAAAAGGATCATGAAAGAAACCATGAATGAAAAAATTAAAAGACTGTAAACTCAATCAGATGAAGCTAATCACCTTTTCAATGGCACACAAAGCTTTACACATCTAGACTTTGCAATATTTGCTCCACTTTTCTTTGCAGAACTGCTCAAGCTGAGTTGAATTTGATGGTGACCGTTAATGGACTGCAGTCTTCAAGTCATTCCACACATGTTCAATGGGGTTTAAATCTGGGCCATGCAAGGACATTCAATTTTTTCTCCTTCAACCACTATGTGGTCAGTTTTGCTGTGTTTTTTGGGCCATTGCCATGTTGAAAAGTAAACCTTCTCCCCATTGACAACATTCTGGCAGAGGGTAACAAATTTTCCTCAAGAATTTGATGGTAATTTTGTCAATTTTCCTACTATCCTCCAGTCCCTGCTGCAGAGAAACACCCCAAAACAGGATATTGCCACCTCCATGAATAACCACACATAACCACACATTGGAAACACACATAACGTTTAGTGCTCTGTTTAAATAATACATTTTTAGTTTCATTCAACCACCTGCATTTTTGCAAAGCTCACTCATGACTACTGCATGTGGCCTTTCTTGAGGAGTGTTTTTTTTCTTGCAGCCCTCCGATACAAGCCACATTTGTGGAGGATTTGTAATATTGTTGTCACACACACACAATTCAGTTCAGTTCAATTCAATTTTATTTGTATAGCACTTTTAACAATTGTCATTGTCGCAAAGCAGCTTTACACAATCAA
>JAOVVA010000036.1:3413696-3431748 GCA_028565275.1 Leiocassis micropogon | reverse complement strand
AGTGGCAAGGAAAAACTCCCTGAGATGGTAATAGGAAGAAACCTTGAGAGGAGCCAGACTCAACAGGGAACCCATCCCCATCTTGGTGAAACAAAGAGCAGGAATTGATCTGCATTCATACTGTGTGTTAGGTGGCAGGCGGTTCAGCTATAACAGTTGATGTTAATTGATGTTTATATGGAGTCCAGGTAGAGAAATAGCTGTCAACATCAGTCGAGGCCAGAACCGTCTTCATGGTAGAGTAAAACCGTCCCCATACACCAGACGCACCCCAAAGAGACACACGGGGCATCCATGTGACGAGATCTCCAACCAGAATCGGGGCACCTGGGGACACAGTGAAAACTCCACAATGACAAATTCCTGCAACTGCTTCAGAGTTGCTGTAGGCCTCATGGGAGCCTCTCAGACCAGTTTCTTCTTCGCTCTTTTCATCCAGTTTGGAGCGACGTCCTGACTCATGGAGGGTCAGTGTTGTACCAAATACCTTTCACTTCTTAATAATAGACATCACTGTGTTTCTAGGCAATGATAAAGCCTTTGAATTTTTTTTTTTGTATTCAACTTCTGACTTGCCTGTGCACAACTTTATCCCGTTTTGACAGTGCATTTCAACCGTAGTTATTGTTTGCTTCAGGGACTGAAATGCTCCAGCGTTTCATGCTGTTCAAAATTACAAAAGCTGATCACAGTTGAATCTAATGGCTCTTTTTGCCATTGAGAAGTTGGGTAGATTCACCTGATTGGATTTACTAATCATTTTTAGGAGGAGAGGGGGTGATCCTTTTCTAACTCAGTGATTCTGTTTTTTTCACTTGGATGTTAAAAGTAGCACTAAGTAAAAACAGCTGCAAAAATAAAAACTGTCCGTCTTCATTTCAGGCTGCAAAGCAAAAAAATATATACCCACTGTACATATAAAACTGAATTGACCTGAGAAAGACTTTTTGTGCTCTTAACAGCTTCGATCTTGACCGTACAATAAAGCATAATAAAGTCAGGGTAAGACAAGCTGCATTCTTTTAATTATTATCTTCAATAGAGAGCAATTGAAAGCCTGTTAAGAGTCTGAATTAATGTTTACCGCTGCTGATAACGGGAGCTAACTCGTTCTGCAGTCATTTCACAACATTATAAATGGATAGGAAGTAAGGCGGAATGCTTTAATTACGTTGTTGGAATCTAATCAGGTTTGTGGTGGTAATTATTTTCCTAAAAGAAGACAATCTGTCATAATTTATTCCTTACTTGTTTATGCCTTCTAAAATGAAAGAATGAAGAAAACCTTTCATTAAAAAATGTCTCTCAAATGGTAATATACAGTATTTTGCAAAAGTTTAGAAAAAAAACTTTTGAAAAAAAGTAATGGAATTAAATGAAGTAGATTAAATTCAAGTAACAGAAACAAATATTTTACTGTGAAAGGCTGCAAAGTGTCTAAAGATACAATAAAAAAATGTTTGTTTATGTAACACCCTCAGCAGCAACCTCATTTCCCCTCTCATCTGTTCCAACTCATCATTCAGCACCACCAATATACTCACCGACCTGATCATCTGTCATCATCTGCACCTGTTTCTTACTGGTTCATGCTGAAATAAGAGAATTGTGATGGAATGATTCATACAGTAAGTCATTGTGTGGCTTAACAAACAAAAACTTTCCTCTGAAACTGCTCAAGTGCCAAGTGCAAAATTTGCCAAAAATTACAGCCAAAATGTCCTGCAGAAAGCCAGGAGTACTATTCCTTAATAAAATACAAGAAATCCTGGCTCTTGGGAGCAAAATATGAAGAAATGATGGCTGGTCAAGATTTTGCTCAGTACTGTATACTAATGCACTCAAATTCCATTATGTATTTCTGCTAATCAAGAGTTTTCCATTCTTTAAATAACACATCCATGAGTACTTATTGTAATTGTCTTATACTCCTTTCAATTACACTACAGTAAATAGCCAAAGTTTTGGACACCTGAACATCATACCTGTATGTGGTTCTCTCCAATCTGTTGAGTAGGAAATACCTTTTTATAGAATGTCTTTGTATGCTCAACCTTTACAATTTCCCTTCATTAGGAATAAGAGGTGCAAACCTGTCTCAGCATGACAATGCCCCTGTGCACAAAGTGAGTTCCAGGAGGAACTTTAGTGTCTTGCACAAAAACCCTAATGAATACCTTTGGGATGAATTGGAACAATGACTGTGTCACATGCCTTCTAGACCATGATTACTGCCTGACCTCAGTAATGCTCCAGTGGCTGAATAAACACAAATTCCCACATCCAGACTCTAAAATCTACTGGAAAACCTCCCTAGAAGAGTGGAGGTTATTGTAAAATGAAAGAAAGATCAACTGTGTGTTAACGCCCAAGATTTTGAAACAGACACCTATAATTACAATGGTCAGGTTTCCAAAAACTCATTGAAGTGTAAGTCTATACAGGTTCACGGGGGGCCTGGAGCTTATCCCAGGAGACTTAGGGCACAAAGCTGGGTACACCCAGGATGGGGTGCCAATACACTGCAGGTCACACACATACACACACTCACACCAGGAAATTTGGCAACACCAATCAGCGAAATCTCCATGTCTTTGGACTGTAGGAGGAAACCGGAGTACCCAGAGGAAACCCACCAAGCACAGGGAGAACATGCACACAGACCTGAGGTGGGAATCCGAAAATGGAACCTGGAGGTGTAAGGCGACAGTGCTAACCTCTAAGCCAACATGTTGCCTAGGAAATAGGTATAAATCAAAATGATCAGATGATCCCATCAGATAATATCTGACCATTGACAGTGTGTTAATAGGTGTAGCTAGAATTAATTTCTAAATATCTTGGGCATCAGCATATGCATATGCATAAATAAAACACTTGGGTAAAAATCAGACTTCCTCAAGCAACATTTTTACCCCTGCAACATACTTCCTACAAAACTACAAATCCACACATTTCAGGGCTTTGAATGTAAAGCCTCGTAATAAAGAAAGACGTAAAAAAAAAATTGTACACAATGCATTTCATTATAATTTTCATGCTATAATTAAAATGGATCCAGTAATGGATTGGCAGACCTGAATTTAATCATGCAACTGGAGCTCTATTGCTTATGAATGAAGCAAGGTGAGTAGCCACTGTACGAGCCCTCAACTGAGGAACAGAAATGCCCCTCAGAAAGATTAAAGCACAATGAATTTATACCAAATTTAATACCAAGTGAGACAAGAGGGCAAAAACAAGTGGATCCATATTATCTGTGAAGGACGGGGAAAGAGAAAGGGTTAACAGAGGGGGAGAGGGTGAAAGAGAAAGAGGAAGGAAGGAGAGGAGAGGGGGATTTACCTATTTTTAGAAGCCGTCTGATGGGAAGGCTACGGAGCCTCTGTGGAGCAGCACTGACATGCAATACGTTGAACACAGTTTCAAACTAAGGCACACAGAATCTATTAAAAAAGCTTGTATAGTTTTAAATTGTCGTTTTATATACAGGGAATAAATTAAAGTTTAACAGCAGGAAATGTTAGCCATCTAGCACACTTCTCTGTTTCGTAATGGGATCCTTATGTGTTTAAAAAATGCATCAGTATCTAAATAAGCCATCTGTTCCTTCTCATTCCTTATTTTGTAAAATACAAAAAGTAAAGGCAGTGTTTGAACATAACGCAGTCACTGTGAGCTGGAAAGCAAAGAGACAATCATGCAGCGGAAAGACCGGTCTTCTCCTGTAAAGAAGAAATTTAACCGACAGCCCTCCTCATGATGACCTTCTTTCGTGACATGAAGGGTACTATTTTATTGACCACTGCTGTGCTAAGCTTGGAGAAGAACAGCAAAAAGAAGAGGAAGGTTGATCTTGCTGTGCCGTGAGAATCCAAATCCCCAGTGGTGGCACCGCACCAGCCTCAGTTTGATCGTCTCCCACATTACACTCCTTACAGCCCTGATCTGGCACCATGAGACTATCAGGTCTTTGATCTATTTTAAAAGGTTCTACGTGGTCGCAGGTTTACCTCTGATGGTAAGGACAAGGAAATGGCGCAGACCTGAATTCAGGATGCAGCTGAAAAAAGCTTTTCCTCACGAATTATGAAGAAGGTAGGGGAACGATACACAAAGTGCATACTTGCAGGAGGTCTATGTGAAAAAGTGATATAAGTGGTAATTTTTTATGGTTACTGGTATAACTTTTTGATTCTCCCTCATACTATATAATGGAAGAACTTGTGTCCCTGCAGATCTGTGTGTATGTAATATATAATAAAAAATAATAATAAAAGAGGCGTATAAGCGCTCTTATCTTAGTAAGGCATAGTGCTCACGCAAACCGATTATTCCCTGCCATAATAAACACTCGACGGCCCAACACTCCCTTTTACAGTTAGTCCTGCATTGGGGCTCCCACGCTTAACAACATACATTAACATTTGGTGCCATGTTGATGCGTCCCCTCGTAACAGTTTAGTGACCTTTATTTTCTTTTATGTAGAAATCTTTTCAAAGCTATCCTTGATTATGGCATTTTTTATTATGTACACAAGAACTTTGCACAGTACTGTAATGAAAAAAAAACAGCTGTTAGGTTTTACTGTGTGTGCTAGAGAATACGACAGAGTTCTTACGGTAACTTTGTCACACTTGCTCCTTTCTATTCTTTACACAAGCCAGGAGCCTACATTAGGTGTTTTTGTTTCCTTCTGAAAACTGGTGTGTCATGTAAGAACAGTAAGAATATTTAGAGACTCTCAGACTGTGTCAGTCATACATGAACGACTATAATGGTAACTGCCGAATCAATTAGACTTTTGGCCGTACTACTAAAAATAGTAGGAAATAGTAAATGGCTGTAAAACCTGCTTTGTTTTTGTTTGTTTTTTTTTTAAGTCAGATCTCGTACAAAGTGATCTTCTGCTCCACGCTCCAGTCCAGTAGGTGGTGGTGTTGCACCGACTGACCATAAAAATCAAAAGAAGAAAAAGCAATAATCTAGCAAAAGGGGGTAAGACTGCAAAAGCTGTAGTCAAGGAATCTGAAAATATAAACATCAATGAAACTGCCTAAATGATTTAAACGCACAGCTTTACTTGCTGTAGTACGGACTATAAACAGGGCTACTGGAGATGTGACAAATTACACAATAGGTGCCAACTCTTGATATGGCCATGTTTTTGTAAGGAGTCTCCAGTATCAGTGCTTTGTAACAATCGGCGGAAAAATTGCAAACTATTAAACCTAATTATAAACTGCTAAAACTTATTGAATTAACTCTGCTTCTGGCATATTTTCCTATGTACATCACACCTTCATTTGCAAATGTATTAAATGTTAAAGGTAAATAAACGTCTTATCATTTTACAGATTTAGAGATTTAAAACAATTCTGCAACAAAACTCGGTGTTCCATTGTTTAATGAACAAATGCCTGTGCTATTCTTTCTTTAAAGGCAACAAGGGTTCTAATTAATGTGTGCTTGTGCAGGCTAATCACCGCATACACACTAATTAAAGAAAGCATAGCACAGGCATTTGTTCATTAAACTGATTTCCTCCTGTGCACCTCAAACTTGTGTCGGAAATTTGCATAAACAGCTTTAGCTTCAGGATATTGTTTATATTGGCCCGGTGAGACACAATAGAAATTACAGCCAAGAACAAGATCACGGCATTCTCTTCTTTCTTCTAGACTGGTAGTCTGAAACTGCTTTCTTTTCTTTTTTTCTTTTCTTTTCTTTTCTTTTTTTTTCTTCTTTTATTTCATTTATTTCCGCTGAATGTTGACTATTTGGCCCCTGTGGCTGCGGTTTTCTTCATAACACTTTGTTCGGCTCAATAGAAAGCGTGCAAAGAAACAACAAACCTTCAATTCATGATAATAATAGCTGGTTTTATTATACCTATAACAATGAAAATGCTGAAAGAATATGTTTTCTAACTGATGTTAAAATTTATTGCATTAGAGAAGCAGAAGAGACCAAGAAACAGCCAGAGATCGAGTTTAATCCCAGTTTAAACAGGAGTGACCTGAACATAGGTGGGTCAAGCCCGTTAGAGCTTCATCAGCTTTTTCCCCAATGAAAAATAATGCATTAAGTAAACAAGCACTGTGATGTTTATCTCAGTCTCTGGAGCAGTAATAATGCCATTATAACACAGTTATAAAACCATAAACACAACAATTCAACACAATATGGTTTCATGGTTAGCTGTTATTAATCACCTTATGAATAATAAATCTTCACATGTTAATTTTAAATAGCATTATTTTGATTAATGTAATATTATTCTATCACAATATAATACATATTGTAACATTTAAAATATATAAAAAATGTTATCATTTTATGTAGATTCTTTTAAAGTTATTTGTTACATATTTATTTATTTATTGCGTACAGCTATAGTTTAAATGTATAATTAATGTTTTATTAAACTTATACTACCCCATTCCATCCATCTAGGAACCTCTGTAGATGGTGACCGTTGTACTTATTCCCATTTTATGACCGTGGTTGGACCTCCAGGTGACTTTAACATGTGCATTCACACACTACAGCAAAGTCTTTGGACAATGGAAGGAAACCGGATTACCTGGAGGAAACCCAACAAGCACAGAGAGAACATGAATCAAATCTGAACCCTGGAGGTGCTAACCTTAAACCCACAGTGCCGCCACACTACTATTAATAATAATGTAATTATATAATAATAATAATGGCGTTCAGGTCAAACAGGGACTTCTGTTTGATGTTTATGGTGAATGAAGACGTACAGCCGACTGACATTTACAGAAGGCTTCAAGCACAGTACAGAGACTCTTAGCCACGGTAAAACATTTTAACTGTGCAAAGATTTTTAAAAAGGCTATACAGCCATGAATGATGATCCCATGAACCTTCAGTGAGTGGAACACCTGATCCTTGAAAATCTATGGATAACTTGTAACCAAGAGACAATCTATGGATAACGATGTGCAAGAGACACATCTGTATGTGAAAACTATACACACTGTACAGTCTTGACCTCGCTCCAAGCCATTGGGACATTAAAGGAGTTCCTGGGAGGCCAGCGTTTTCAGACAATCAAAAGTCCCGAGTTGACTTGAACACCCCTCATAATATTATTATTATTATTATTATTATTATTATTATTATTACAAATAAGAAAAATCATCATCATCATCATCATAACTACTATTCTGGAGAAAGCCATCTAATTTTGCATCTCTTTGCAAAAGCAAATCTATTTTTCTTTCAGAAAAAAAAAATCTTCTATATTTATAAAAGTTTCATTTCTTTTGGTTTTATTCCCTACAACAATAGAAGCAGGTGGCACTGCCTTTGTGCAATCGAATGTGTCATGGTTGTGTTTTTGAGCTCTAAATATATGGTTCTGTCTGGAACATGACTGACAGCAGAGACGTAAAAACAGCCAATTTGTTTCTCATGTGTTCAAAACTTCTGCTTTGACCACACAGTTATTATGTCTCATCACTTTCCCCAGAGCCTTCTGCTTTCTTCATGTTATTTGTAAGAGTAAGGACTAGTGCATTTTAAAGGAGGAGGTTCAGCCAAGGGAACAAAACCAACTACAACAATTGTACATAAGTATTCATTTAGTAATCGCTTAGTGTTCTCAAAAATGATTTGAGAATGAAATGAATCCTGTCCGAAGGAAATTCATTCTAACATCATGTATGTGTGTGTGTGTGTGTGTTAGGGGTGATAATCTACTGTAGACATCACAATTTGTCATCAGCAAGTGACTGTGACAAGGGCCGAATTGTGATGGCTAGACAACTGGGTCAGAGCAACTGCAAGTCTTGTGGAATGTTCCCGGTCTTCAGTGGTGAGAACTGACCAAAAGTTGGAGGTGAACCAGCAGAAGGGTCATGGGCAGCCAAGGCTCACTGATGCACATGGGGAGCGAGTCGATACTCTGATCCAATATAAGAGTTACTGTATCTCGAATTGATGAAAAGGTTAATGCTGGTCTCCATCAAAAGGTCTCAGAACACACAGGTTGTTACTGTTTTGGTTGCACAAGGAACCATGTGGTGGACCTACTCAATATTAAGCAGATGGTCATAATGTTATGGTGGATTGGTGTATAACTCTCCATTGAAGCTTACATTAAAAACAATAAAGTAAAAAAAAAAAACCCAGGAGCAAACTCATTTTTGACTCATAATTTCAGAAAAAGAGTAAAATGGTTGTTATATGTATTTATAGTGGAAATGTTCTGACACATTTCCCCAAAGACTTGTACGTTTGTTCTATCCGTTCCATTTTGGACTGTTTTATCAACAAGAGATGGTTCAAAGCTGGATTTTCTTCAAGGCCGAGACTCAAGAGTGGATCGATTCCGACCGTTCGTGATGCAACGATCCTCAAGCTGTATGTGATGCTATTGTGAAGTTAGATTGGTGCTTGGTTAGCAAGTTAGCTGGTGTAGCTGATGTGCTTTGTTCCGCGCAATTAGTATGATGAGTATAACGATTTTGAGGAACAGTCAAAGTTTTACATTTATGCTCAGTGTCAAATGTTCTGCCGCATGACTTGTTCAGTATTGTAAAAATTGATGTACAACATTTTTGCTCTGTTTGTAGCTGTAGTCATAACTACACATTTGAGTAGATGTTGAAATAAAAGTCATGCAGCATTGGCAGCCCAGAAACTCCCTGCGAATTGACACGACCACAAAAAAACTGGGGGGGGAAAAAAAACACGGATACTCCTGCCAAGAAATCCCCAACTCCATTTCACAAAGCTTCGGTAGGCTAGATACCTGTAACAACTCCACTTTCTGTGTTATATGTGTTTTCTGTTTTTTATTAAAAGATCAAAGTGAATACTTCACTTAACAAAGCTCTCATATGTAGTAATAAAATTGTAAGGTAGGCCAATGAAAAGTGTTTGGGCAAACTGGGCAAACTGGGGTTGTCCAAATCAAACCAGGACTTTTGATTGCGCAGAATAACAGAAAAGCCAGATACATGATCAGACTGCCCGCTTCAAGTCTGAAACACTGGCCTCCCAGGAACTCCTTTAATAAATCAAACATGTGGAAATGGCTTTGACCAAGGTTAGGACTGTACATGGGATGTGGCGAGTTCCTGTAGTGTACAAGTGGTGTTGGTGTATGATGGTTGTACAGTCCCCACAGGCGGACGCATCTCTTGTGCAAGTTATCTGTTCATTTTCATGGACCAGGTGTTCGAGTCGCTGAGTGTTCACAGGGGGGACTGCAGTGTGCTCCGAGCCACCTCGGCTGGGTTCGTTGTTCACGGGTTTGTACTGCCTTGTTTAAAACGTTTGCACCGTTTTACTGCGGCTACGAGTCTCACCGCACAGTGCTTGAAGTCTTGTGTAAACGTCGATCACTTTTACACCATCATTCACCATAAATTTCATCGCAAATCCCAGTTTGACTTTAACACCGCTTGTATATTGCAAATATTTATACAACATGATGTGCGTGTAATAAATGCTTTTCAGGTTCAATAAAATCTGCAATGTGAAATCATTTCTTACAAACACATTATTATATGTATAAAAAAGAAAAAACTGAGATAAACAGTATATGCTCGGGAATAAATTGCATGGCTAATAATAAAATATAAAAAGTGAAAAAAGTGGAAACTCAAAGCTTCCTTCTAATTCTGGCTCCGACATGTCATGCCTTCGCTTGTAAATACAAACATTTTGTGAAAGGACTCCAGATTTTGGGGCGATGTACAGTATTATGGCCCTCGTTTACAGTGAACGCTGTAAAAACATGAAGAACTCCTTTGAATGATCTTGTCTGATTCTTTGTATGAATCTAGTCATTATGTCTATGAAGTCTAATACGTAAGTTATCTTAAGTTTAAACTGACATGATTAGTCGTTCCAGTCCAAAAACCTTCTGATTTGCATTTACATAATGCAAGAAAAGATTCCACTCAAACAAAGGATAGCTTTTAGACGTTGGCTCATCCAGACATTGCCTTAACATCTGTCTCAGGTGATCTGATTAAAAGTGGACAGGAGTAAGTGCAGGTCTTAAAACGGCATTTTGTTGCTTAATTGCATCACTCAGACTGCTTGAGATGTGGTCTGGAATTAATGTGGCCTTATTATCTCACCTGTAAGGTAAAGACAGACACCAGCTACTGTAGTGGCGAGTGAATTATTCTCATTCTGTATAAGAAGAATATCGAATGTCATGATACTACAGGACTGGTGATGAGACAGACTTATTTTATGTCCACCTAGTAACTAACCCAACCCTATCACATGACAGCTGCTAACCAGGAGGTAGGGCAAGCATGTGCTTCCTTGTAAGCATGTAAAGCCAGATAGTTTTCAAACTGCTGGTCCTGCTGTATCACATCACAATGTTATGCATGTGGAGGATAGTGCTATCCATCCTCTTCCACATACAGGCAATAATATTCAATTCAATTCAATTTTATTTATATAGTGCTTTTGATAAATGGTGATTGTCTCAAAGCAGCTTCACAGAAGATTTGGAAATGTGTTTAGAGCATAGTGATCTGATTGTCCCTGTAGATGTCATCCATCCATCCATCCATCTAGTAACCTCTGTAGTCCAACTATGGACCGTGGAGGCCGATGGTGGTGACCACTGTATTTATTCCCATATTCACAACCATGGTAGGCTATTGCCAATGAGCCTAATCTGCATGTCTTTGGACTGTGGGAGAAAACCAGAGTACCCAGAGGAAACCCACCAAGTGCAAAGAGAACATGCAAACTCCCTGCACACAGACCCAAGGTGGGAATCAAACCTGGACTCTGGTGGTGGACACCTCATGCTGTAGATGTCAGCGTCGCTCAAATTTACAGGGCGAGAGAGGGTATGGCGTTCCACAAAGTACAGCCAAGTTTGCAATCTTAAAGTTTAATATCTATAAGTTAAAACAGGTCCTTTAAGAAGCTAACGGTGATCTAAAATGATGCAAGAAGATCAAACCTACTGGGCAGAAATGTGAGGGAATGAAATAAAAGAACTAAAAACCACCAAACATGCAGAGCTGCTTAGAAGTACAACAGACACGAACTACAAATTATTCTGTTCAGCAAATAAATAAAATATTCAGTAAGTAATATAATAAAGATAATAAAATAATACAAAAAGAACTCACCTCGAAATGTTCCAACCTGACTGATGCGTACAGTATCTGAACATTATTAATGTTTCTGAACATATTTACTGCAGATGATGCATGCTGGGAACAAACTTCAGAGTGTATTTCCATACAGCTATACACCAGATGCACATTCCTACTGTAAATCAATGAACCTTTCAAAACTTGTTGCTAACAGGCTGATGTAGTGACAGCACTGAGGTTTAGAAAAAGCAGAATACTTCTGCAAGCAACAAAAGATGAAAAGCACGAATAGATGCTTGGCCATGAAGGACAAGCGGTGAATTTTTTAAAAAATGATGCTTTCAGAAAAACTCACGAACAAGAACTATGTTTATTTTTTATTCAAGGACACTAAGAATGCACAATAGTTGAGGCTAATTCTGGTTGAATTTTGACTCATTATTACGGTTCATTTTTGCTTATTTTCATTAACTTTCTTTTTTTCTAAATAGAAACAGCAAAATCTTAATGTATGGTTTTATGGAGTCAAAGTTACATACAGAGTCCTCACACAAAATGTATTATGTGATTAAGCAAAACTTAGGTAAAATTTTTAACATGGAGCTTTTATGTTCTGCCCATGCTTGGTGGGTTTAATCACTCACTCTATACCGCTTAATCCTGTGTACAGAGCCGAGGAGGGCCTGGAGCCTATCCCAGAAAACTTATGGCGCGAGGCAGGGCACACCCTAAACATGCCATTCTATTGCAGGGCACTCACACACACACACACTATGGCCAATCAGTCTAATCTAATGGAGTGTGGGAGGAAACCCACCAAGCACTGGGAGAACATGCAAACTCCATGCAATATAGGCTGGAATCAAACCCGGACCGTGCAAGTGCAAGGCAACAGCGCTAACCTTTAAGCCACGGTGCCACCCTGATTGGTTTCAATTTTATTTATTTATATAAGCACTTTTTAATGAATTTATTTATATAGCACTTTAATAATGGTCATTGTCGCAAAGCGCCTTTACATAAGGTTTTCTCGCAGTACTCCTGTTCCTTCCCACAGCCAGAAGCATGCAGTCTAGTTCGACTGGTGTTTCCAAATTACCTGTCATGTATGTGAGAGTGTGCATGTCGTCCTGTGACGAGTTATCACCCCAATCAGGGTGTCTTCACCTTGTACTTATGATCCCTGGGGCATCTCAGGGGTAGCTCAGTGGTTAAGGCATTGAACTATGGTTTGGAAGGTGCTAGGTTCAAACCCCACAACCACCAAGTTCCCCCTGTTGGGTCTTGAGCAAGGTCCTTAAACCTCAACTGCTCAGATGTACAATGAGATAAAAATGTAAGTCGCCCTGGATAAGGGTGTCTGCCACACGTGTAAATGTAAATCACCAGGCTACCAGCAGTGCACATACATACTGTATAAATGATGATGATGTAATGTTTCAAACATTCACATACACATCTGAATCAAATGTGAACATACATGAATCATGTGAAAAACAGAAAAGGTGGACAATAGTTAATGTGTAGTGTATGTGGAAAAAACAATTTTTACATTTTTACATTTGATTTTGGAAATTTTAACATGCGATTTTAATGCAGGTGGCACGGTGGCGTAGTGGGTAGCACAGTGACCTCGCACCTTCAGGATCAGGGTTTGATTCCTGCATTGGGCCTGGGATCATACAGGGAGTTTGCACATTCTACCTGGGTTTCCTAGGGGTACTTAAAAACATTGAGCAAATTAGGCTAAATGGCATTTCCGAATTGCAAAGTGTGTGTGCTGGTGCGCCCTGCAATGGATTGGCACACTATCCAGGATGTGCCCTGCCTCCTATACTCTGAAGCCCCGGGAGAGGCTTCAGGCCACTCATGACCCTGTACAAGGGGCACAGAGAATGAATGAAACTGAATGAAAGAGAGTTGCATGTACAGTTTCAGGTAGTAGTATGCTAGAATGTTTTTCCACATCTTTTTTTTTTTACATGTAATCACATGAAATATATTTCATTCTTCTTGTAAGCACAACTGCAAGTCGGCCCTCACTTTGTTGTTTCAGTCTGCTGTTATGCATCCCTGTTATGCATCCAACCCCACCCAAATCTGTGCGATCTTCCTCCCCACCGTTCTCACCTGCCAATCACGGCATGCATATTAAATCTGTTGTCGCTCCACGTTGACACGCCGAGAGAGAGAGAGAGAGAGAGAGAGAGTGTGTTGCTTTTCACTGGGCGAAATAGAATGCCACGGGAGACCAGCTCTCACCAGCGAGCGAACAAAACACGGCATCACGCCTGATAACAGCTCAGACCCCTGCAGTCAGTCAAAGCCCAAATCTTCTGAAATATCTCCAGCACAGCAGTGTAGTGTTTATATAGATAGCTCACATAGCAAGGTTCCTTTCAGGATTGTATTCATCAGATGCTCACGGCACAGTAAATCAGACCTGAGCCACTATGTGAATCCTTTACCTGGAAGAAGGTTGTAATAATTACAGTATGCTTTCTCTTGTATGTCAAAGTCCATCTTTCGGGAAAGGAACTGACTTGAAGTGCTATGGATCCTGTTCTAAATTTTTTTCAATTGGAAGCCGTTTTCAAACATTTCGAACATGTCAGCCAGATGAATAATGGTGAATGTGACAGCCATTGAACATAAGTTGATTAGAAATTCTTTGCTTGTCACAAAGAAGGATTAGTGGATACTTTCTTTATTGACTTCACTGCTCTGACAGACGTTCCAATCTAATTGCAAATTGATATTAATGCCTTCCAATGCATTGCATTATCGTTCCTATAGCAACAGCTAATTCACATGGACTTGTATGGCAGATGCTTTACTTGATCTAAGACTGATAATTTTTATTATCTGTTTCATTATTACTGATTTTTATTGTTGATATGCTGAGGTTTTCTGTAAATAAATGTTAATATTCAATTAAATTTAATTGTCATTGTTGCAAGCAGGATCAAAAGAAAATTATGGAAATGTGTACAAAATGTGTAAGAGAATATGAATGAATCAAAATGATAAAAATGTATCCCTGATCGTGAATGTCCTGTATAGAATGTAATTATAACTATATAAATAAATACAGTATATAAAAAAAGAAACTAAATTAAATTAAGAAAAAGAGATGAAATGTGCAAATTGTCAGTGTAAATTATTATTATTATTATTATTATTATTATTTAATAGTAATAGTAAAAGTGATATCAGGATACAGTGCAGATTCTATTGAGGAGGATAGATGAGCTGCCTTTTTTGTTCTATTAAAATCTAAAAGATAAAAAAGTGATAAAAGTGATAAAAAATTGTCCACAATGTTCCATATTGTTGAACGTAGCATTATTTCATTTATTTATTTATTTATTTTATTATTTAAATCTGAGGTGCCATCCTTCAATAAATCAAAAAAGTAATTGGTGGCAAATTGCTGTTGTATGAAACTCTTCAGGTGTGTTAGTGCAAAATCATTCATTATCATGTCTTTCTTTTGCTATAACAGTAAGGTGTTTTATTATTGCCTGTGTAATGGAGTGCTAGTTGGTTGAGGTTGCAAAAACTAAAACAATAATGAAAATAAAAATACGTATTGAAAAGCACAAATACCTTCAAGCCTCTAAAGTTGCTCTTCACCCTTGACCGCAGCTCTATACTGCAAGTATCACATGGCAGATCTATCCTCAAGCCATCAACTGCCTCGGACACAAGAATCTTAGTTCATGACTCTCTGGCAAGAGAGTAACAGAAAGGGGGCACATTTTTTATTATTTTTCTTTTAACTGGACACTGCAGGCAGGGATAGCTTGGGCGTTAAGATGTTGGACTGCTGACCAGAAGGTCCTAGGTTCAAACCGCAGCACCAAAAAGTTTTCACTGTTGACTCTCAACTGCTCAGATGTATAATGTTATAAAATGTAACTTGTGCTGGATAAGGGCATCTGCCAAGTGCTGTAAATGTAACTGGACAACACAATTTAATTTGAAATGAATGATGTTACCGTCAATATAGAGAAACAGTGACATTTCAAATGGCTGGTAATCTTCAATTCAACTTAAATTGCACAGTGCTTTTCACAACAGACATTGAGCAGATTTATAGAAATTCAGAAATAGACTTAGACCCCAAGCCAGAGGCAACAAAGAAAAGAAAAAAACTCCTTGAGACAGCATGAGGGGGGAAATGAAATGAGATAAAAGAGAACCAGTTTGCTATTTGGTGAAACTGTATATTGTGAAATAAAACCTGAATGCAGACACTCTACGGCACGCTGGTGTAGTGGTTAGCACTGTCATCTTGCACCTCCAGGGTTGAGGGTTCGATTCCCTCCTCTGGGTCCGTGTGCATGGAGTGTGCATGTTCTCCCTGTGCTTGGTGGGTTTCCTCCCACAGTCTAAAGACATGCCGGTTAAGCTTATTGCGTTCCCTAAAGTGAATGAGTGTGTGTGTTTATGTGTGTCTGCCCTGTGATGGATTGGCACCCTACCTCAAGTCTCCTGGGATAGGCTCCAGGCCCCCTGTGACCCTGTACACAGGATAAAGAGATATAGACTATTGAGAGAGTGCAATGATCCTGTATTGTAGCTCTGCCGATTTGGAACTTGAGTCACCGGACTTCTTACGTGTTAGGTAGATATGTTTCACTACTCATCCAAGTAGCTTCAGTTGGTAAGTTCCTTATATTTGAGTCCTCCAAGGTCAAAGGCTCCTCCTCTGTCAAAGAGTAAGGGCGGAGAGAGCTGTTAAGAAGACAATAGAGAGACAGTTGTTAAAGTGTAACGACCATAGAGAGTAAAGGGAGCTTTTTCCTAAAGCTCAAGCGGCACATGTAAATGATGATAATATGTGTTCATAATGGAAACCTTGCCAGTATGTGTTAAAAGGGAAGCTTCAGACATCAAACTATGCATTTGGGCTTTTGGATAATTATTTTAGGTGTGGGGGGAGGGGGTTTTGGGGGGGCAACCAAAAAACAACCATACAAACATGTGATCACGTGTATCTGTGCTGTTTCCTGTATATGTTTATTAATAAAACAGCAAAACTTAAAATGGCTAAAATGCTCTGGGTTTTAAAGAGCTACAACAAACAGCATCGTTAAACTAGCACAGTGGCTGTAAAAAGTATAGACATGGGCGATAAACTACAGTCTTTCTTTGGAGGAGCCTCCTCTCCTCTGCTAAATGTATCTACAGTATAGGATATATTGCCTAGCCGGAGAGGTCAAACCGGTATATAAAGTAACGTCCTAAAGTTATAAATTAGCATAGATTAGAGTCGAGTAGACTAGATTAGATTCAACTTTATTGTCATTGTCCAAAGTACATGTAGAGAGCCAGTGAAATGCCAGTGAAAGTCTGTCCTCCTGTCACACTATAGCCTTTAATTGTAGTTTATATCGCTTTGCAACTCTTTCTATCATTTCGCCTGGAGTGAAAACATGTAGATCCGGGCGAGCTAAAAGTTGGCACTTTAGTTTCCTCAAATTCGAATTCAATGAACCATCTGGAGTCTGGGCTTGTATTATGCGTTCGCGCCAACAGTGGTGGTGGAACAGTGGGCAAAATATCATTACTATGCTGATTATACAGTATATCTCGGCCAAGACTTGCCGCAGTTTATTACCTTCGTTTCAGAAATGGCAGTAAAGAAATCGATTGCTAGTACCATTTAGTCCAATAGGTAAGATCAGGAACATAAGAACATTTATACCATAATACCACATCAGTGTTTACTGTAAGATGAAACACATAGCAATGATTTGGGAGCAATAATTCGAACAATTTAAAGATAAAAAGATAAGAACAGGGATGTACCAATGCTTTTAATAATACTGTATATTTACGTGCCAACAACCTAATGCTCAAGATAAGGACAGGAACAGTGATAATTGTATACAGAATATAAACGTAGCAATACAACCTTAATTAAAACGGTAAGAGCAGAAAAGTAGGAATTAATTACATAGCAATAGTTCATATACTTACACAGCATCAACACATATTTTATAAGTAGATGAATACAATACCATAGCTATTGTTTCTTATACAGTGCAAAGAATTTTTGCCTTAAAAACTGAAATTTCACAAGGAATTTGTCTCAGCATGCAAAACATTTTTTCGACAGACGAGCGAACAAACCAAGCCGGTGCCGAACATCAGCTAAGTTGCATGTACGTCCCAGAGCCATTCAAAACTTGTTTGCAGCATAGGTCCCGGGAATGTTAGCAAGTGGCTCCGTTTGTTAGCAAACGGAGCCACTTTCAGTTTAGATTTTAAAGCAGCCGGTGCGGAGAGAAATCATAAATTAAGATTAAGTGGGATTTAATATCTATATGTTTCATATCTTACTTTATTTACATGACTTTTTTTTTTTAAATGTTCTAGTTGTTCATATATGGAAAAATATGATTATAGTGTTGGAAATTGGTAATATTGGTAATATTTTTACATTTTTTGGTGGCTGAAATGGATTATCTGCATTTACATTATGTCCTTTGTGACCGTAAGTTTGCCAATACAAAATCTTACCTTAAGAACTCCAGAACAGATTAAATTCGCATGGCGAGGGACCACTGTATAAATAATGTCTATAGAAATTCCCACCTTGGGGTTTGTAGAGTGTTCATGGAGTTTGCATGTTCTCCCAGTGCTTGGTGGGTTTCATCCAGGTACTCCAGTTTCCTCCCACAATCCAAAGACTTGCAAATTAGGCTGATTAGTGTTCCCAAATTGCCCACAGTGTGTGTGTGTGTGTGTGTGTGTGTGTGTGTGTGTGTGTGTGTGTGTGCGCGCGCCCTGCGATGGATTGGCACCTTGTCCAGGATGTTTTATACAGCAATAATATTAACTCTTCAAATTCTAATTTTATTTGTCACATACACAGTCATACACAGTACGATATGCAGTGAAATGCTTAGACAACTGCTTGTGACCTTAA
>JAOVVA010000036.1:3388438-3413596 GCA_028565275.1 Leiocassis micropogon | reverse complement strand
GCAAAAGAATAAGAAATCAGGAAGGGGGCAAATAGTTTTTCACACCACTGTATATATATATATATATATATATATAATTATGTATATAGCAGTTAAGAATATGAATCCTTAGCCAGATGGATGGACTGATACATTTATACTAATGGTTTGTCTGTTCATCTCAACAGCATCCTGTACAAAAACAAATTTAGCCTCTATGATTGTATTTATTTCCATTTTTATCACCGCGGTAGGACCTCCGGTCAACATTCACATGCGCATTCACACTCTACGGGCAGAGAAACCAGAGTACCCAAAGCACAGAGAGAACATGCAAACTGCATGCACACAGACCCCAAGGCAGGAATTGAACCCAGACCCTTGAGGTGCAAGGTGACAGTGCTAACCACTAAGCCACTGTGCCGTTTTATACAGTATATATATATATATGTATATAAACAGTTACATAACAGTATTGTGCCAGGCCCGGCTCATTATTCTTACACTTAACATTGAAACATAATCATTAAAATGCTACACAAATCTTCATTCCTGAATCCATTGAACAACTCATTCAGTCCTGTTTTTATTTTTATTAATGACAAGAGGATACAGTATGTCAGGTCTCTTGTTCTTTCTTCTTTATTAGTAGGGATGCTCTCAGGGTGCCACTGTTATTGTTATAGCATTTCTCAAAGCACAAAAACTTTGGCATTGGGTTTCCTGAGCACAATCAAAAAAAACAAAAAAACAACAACAACACCCACTCTCCCAAAAAAGTTCAATGTTATAAGGATCCGTGCAGAAGGTTCGATTGCAAAATGTGACATGAGACGTAAAAGGGCCTGAAAAACTCTTCTACTGTAAATGCAAAAAAATCATGTCGATCAAAAATAATTCACCATTTCAAAAATGGCCCTGAACTCAATGTAAAAACCTTAATGGGGTTTGTCGAGTGGACACATACTGAAAAACCACTTTTGGACCACTTTAGGAAAACAGTCATCCTGCACTCAATTTTTCGAAATACACACATGAATCCTGACATCCCACAAATTTAAAGGCTCCTCTTTTAAACAATTCAAGATACGGATTGGATCCAAAGTGTTCGGCACCTACTGTACAGTTCCTCTTCTATAAGTATAAAACAGCACAGGAGTGCCATTGCTGTTGAAGATTATGCTGGATAATTTCTCTGTGCCTGTGAGTTTCATGTGCTGGAGAAGGAGTGGCTGCAGTGAGTGGTTCAAGCCATTCCCCCCTACATTCTCTCTCTCTCTCTCTCTCTCTCACACACACACACACACACACACACACACACACACATAGCCACACACACTCCCTGATATCAAAAACCGTATACAGTCTCATTAGTGCTGAGAATTCTGGCCAGCCAGATCATTTAGCTCAGCTCAGCAATAAGATCCGTCACTTTTGGCTCAGAAACAGCTCTTCATTTAGTGCTATTTCCAGCTTTTATAACTCAGCCAAATTTGTCACTGTTTTGACACGTGATAAATTATTTCATGTAAATATACTGACCCAGAATAGTAACATTTTACATTATGTTTGGTATAAAATCATTTACAAATTGTACAAATTATCCAACATATGTGTAATAAATGTTTTAGTTTTACTGTACTTTGTAAATGAGAGTTCTGCTACAAACTCTAAATAAAATGCATCTGGCCCTTGTGCACAGCTCTTATGCTGCTGAAATGTCCAGATCAAATCAAAACAAACATATACTGTAAAATAAATCAAATTTAAAAGTAAATACCTATGAGACGGCTATTGCTGTCGGCTTGCACCTCCAGGTTCCAGGTTCGATTCCTGCCTCAGATCTGTGTGCATGTTCTCCCCATACTTGGTGGGTTTCCTCCGGGTCCTCCGGTTCCCTTACACAGTCCAAAAACATGTAGATTAGGCTAATAGGCGTTCCAAAGTTGGCCGGAGAGTGCGAATGTGTGTGTGTGTCCTGCATTGGATTGGTACCCCGTCCAGGGTGTACCCCAACTCGAGCCCTAAGTCTCCTGGGACATGATCCAGGCTTCATGCAACACCGTTTACAGGATAACGCGGTATAGATGATGAGTGAGTGAGGGAGATGATTCATCATTCCGTGGTGTATTAACTACAAAAAAGAGGGAAAAAAGACGGGAGCCGGCTCTCACATAGAGTTCACATAGAAGAGTCATTTCGTAGAGTTGTCTGGTTTGTATTGGACACGTAGCTAAGACTCATATCTTTGTATTGTAACTGCATGAGCTACTGTAGGACTGAGCAATTTTTCCAGTTATTGTTTTTCCAAACACACCTCACGCATCTTGTGTCTCTTGTACACAAATCGCTTATGCATTGGGTTTGTAACATTACTTCTCTGCTTTACCACACTGTGTAGTTTGGATAAGAATATAACATAGTCTTCGAAAAAATATTCAAATCCAAATTGTATAATGTCCTGTTTCAAATAATGTATCATGAAGGTTTAGCAACACATACCCGTCATTTATTACTGCTGGAGTGACAGCAGCGGCAGTACCGGAGTGTATTGGCCTCAATATTCTCCAAAAAACATTTGAACACATTTAAGTCACTAGCGGCAGCCACTGTGGGAAGTTTCTCTGCTCCACTGATCACATGACAGAAGGAAGCAACGTGATTGGTTTGTAAAAATTGGTTGTCTTTGGTTAAGTGCATTAGTGAAGCAAGGGAACAAATACGTTACAGACACCAGCATCTTCACAAGAACTTTAAACACTTCCATTATTCGGTTCATCATTAATTTAACATACGTGACTGACAGTAGCCTACGTATATACCGTACAGGAGGCAAACAAGTACCCTGACAATGTCTGGTCTCAGGCTACAAGAAGACACCAGGAAGGCATATAGATAGGAATCAGGCTTCAATCAGGGTGAAAGCATCCAAGCTGTCAAAATGGAAATGGGACATGTGACAACAGCATTGTAAAACTCAAGGTGCCTCTATCTGTACTGAATATTTAAGCAAGGTGATCAGTCTGAAACAGCAGGGTTTAATATTCACTTCCATCTTCCTGTGATACCTCCTTTTTTTGTTATTCCCTTTCAACGTTTTTGTTTGTGAAACGAGTCTGGAGATGTGTACAGATATGCTTACTGAGAACCATTATCACTGAATATGTCAAGGTGACTGATGAACGTTTCTGAAGAGGTTTGCTAATGTACGCTTATCACTGACATGTAAGTGCTTTATACCAGTATGTTGAGAGATGACTTCCAGAGTGTTCCAGGGCTCGGAAATGTGTCCCAGAATGCTTATTAGTGTTTCTGCAACCCACTGGCATGCCAAGGGAGATTCGTTAACACCTAAATCAAACATCGATCCTGCAGCAGGCCAGACTAAAAGGTGAAATATACCGGCTCTCTGCAGGGAAGAGATACAGGGATTAAGATACGGGGCTATCTTTACACGGATGCCTCCCTTGAGCATAGCTCGACTATTTTTCATTGAGCACACCTGGGGATACCCCTCCACTGAATATGAACATCTGAATGGCCTCGGATTTCTTAACCCTTATAATATGACCCATTTAAAATTTTATGGAGCAATGCTAAAAATCCTTCTTTTTTTTTCCCCCCCACGCAATGCACTTGTGTGCTTTATGTGCATGACTCAATTATATTTTTTTGTGTATCATTAACTCAGTTTTGCAAAATAAAAAGGCAATAATATCTCCTATACTGAATAATGTCATCACCACACTCTCTAGAACACTTATCCGTTATGGGGTGATAGGGAGCCTGGAGCCTATTCTAGGGGACTCAGGGCACTAGCTGGGATACCCCCTGGACTGTGCCAACCCATCACAGGGTAGAAGCGCACACACTCATTCGCACACTACAGACATTAAAAAAAAACAGGGAGAAGTGCACGCACAGACCTGAGGACAGGACTCGAACTCACAACCCTGGAGGTGCTAGCCACTACACCGGCATGCCACCCAGGTATCACCTTGTTCGACAAATTGTATATTATTTGGCCTTAACCGTGCAGTTGAGCCTAATTCAAACCATAAACCAGACACATGACAAGCCAATGGAACAGAGGATTACTTTTGGATGATTTAGATTTAGGGTCAGGAACCTTTTTTTTAAATACAAAATTGTTGGTTCTACACACAATCTTAAAAAAAAAAATCTGCCAGAAAGATAAACCAAAGAAACTACTAACGATCTACTGTAGGTCTCTTAGAGAACTCCTAAATTCTTATCACAGGTCTATGTTAATGTGATTTTTAAAAAAACTTGTCAAACATGAAACATTCGAAATTCCAAGTACGACACTAAAGGCCCCTTCCAAAAGAACATTAAATTGTCATATACTGTATATGTGCTGTATATTGTATACAGTACTGTATGTACTGTATATATACTGTATATGAAAATTTTATGTTTTTTGAAAGGAGCCTTTAGTGTCAGCATTTCTAATACTTAGAGTTAAAGTTTTAGCTGTGTGCTCTTCCACTCCCCTGAAGGAAAGTCTTTAGGGAGTGGTAGAATATCTTGATAATATGACACCTTGTGTTTTCTGTCCTATTAAATGCAAATTAAATGCATGACTAGTTAGGTACCAAAAGAAACTAATTTGTTTCACAGCATTAAACATATCCTGCTTAAAAGCTTGGGATCACTTACAAATTTCTTTGATTTTGTTTATTGAGTTCTTTTCTTAATTCTACAACAAAACTGGGGATTTTGGAAAACTTGGAAAACTATGAAATGACACACATGCCATCAGGTTATTATGTTACAACAACCACAACAACAATCAGTTGTTATTTCAAAACACAGATTTCAGCCTTTCTGGAACAGTTCTGTCACAAGTGCATTTGCAAAACCCATCAAGCACCATGATGAAACCGTCTCTCATGAAGATCTTCCCAGGAAAGCAAGACCAAAGCGTTACCTCTGCTGCAGAGGAGAAGTTCATTTAGAGTCACCAGCCTCAGAAATCACCTATTAACCTCAAACAGCACCTCAGATTGGAGCCGTTATGAAGGATTTAGGAGTACAGAGCAGAAGTAGCAGAAACATCTTAATATCAACTGTTCAAAGGAGATTATTGCGTATTTTGGATCAACGCCTTCAGCATTGTTTTACAGTGTAGAAAGAAATAAAAATCAGGAACGACCGTGGAGTTAGAACATGATCCCAAACTTTTAAGTGGTAGTGTATTTTTTTTTTTAAATGGATGACATTGTTAAATAAATAAGAAAATTTTTCGATTAGCGATTTTCTGTGGTATAAGAGGAATAAAAAAAAACTTCAGGAGGTTCTGGTAATAGAAAATGTTGTTCAGGGTGATAATAGTAATTGTTTGTTTTTTGTTTGTTTTTACCATACCACACCTCTACATTGACCAATAGCGCGATCCATCAACATAATATATTCCATAAGTGGAATTCAATCAACAAGGATAACTTCTAATAAATTATATTCTTTTAACGATTAGTGTAGGACTCCTTTTAATCCATGTTACCTTACATTCTTAATTCATTCTCATTGAGACTCAATAACCACAACTTCTGTACGTCATTCTAAAAATATGAAGTTTCAGATATAACTTACAATTGCACAATTTCACCGGTAAGCACATGGGATGAAACTTTCACAGCTCTCCTAATAAGAGAGAAAGGGTATGAGGGAGGGAAATGTATCATCACACATATACATATGCTCTGCATTTGGCATCCTAAGCTGAAGGCTCAACCCTGCCTGGGCCTTCATGCTGCTTCTGGAGACTTTTCATGATTTCCTCTCACTCTTCTTTTTCTATTTCCTTTCTGCTCAGGATTCAAAGGCCAGAGGCGATGCCCCAGCAGCCTACTGGAATACAGAATTAATGACCGTGTCCTTGTCCTTGAGAGCAACCATATACGAATAACCCGACACTCTCCGGAGACTGCTGTGTAATTCAGACGTGCTTTATCACAGTTTCACTGTATGTGGAGATAACAGACAGGTACAGCAGGCCAGCAGTGATATAACGGTCTGTTTGTCTCTGTAACACTATGGATTCAGAGGATGAACCCTTGTTGCTCCAGGCTATGTGGGACTTTAGTGAGTACGAGGAACAACATGATGAAGAGGAGAAGGAAGCTTGCGAGGAAGGAGTTGAAGTGATCAGGGGAGAGCCGGTTTGTAGAGGAATATGGTGGGTGGTAGGATCGATTTACACTCGGCCCTGGGCCAGTGGAGTGGTTCTTGTTGTAGGCTTCCTGCTTCCCTTGACTCTTTCTGCCTACATGTTCATCTACTGCGAGCCGCTGGACATTGATCTCTCCTACAGTGCCTTTGAAGTAAGGAGCCATTCATCTGCAGAGCGCTTCGATGCACTCACCATTGCACTGAAAAGTCAGTTAGGGTCTTGGGATAGACACCGGCGTGACGCAGAGGGGTTTGATTTTGAATCAAATGCTCTTAGGGATTTCCTGTTGCTAAAATTAAACAGACAAGAGAAGGAGCCAGTGGTGGTCAATCAGACACTACTATCTGAGGATTTAGAAAATAGCCAGGGTCAATTTAAGGAAGCACAAAAGCAAGGAGACAGCATTAACACTAAAACAGAGCAAACAATGAAGATGTTGCATGGTGAGAAACAAGAAGGAAAAACGAGACAAACTAGAAAAGCGACCGAATCTAACAGAACACACGTGATTAAGGAATTGAGCTCAGCTGCTGTCCGAAAGCCAAGATTCGCAGGTTACTCGTACCTTCAGACCCAGGCACTCTGGAGGATAGAGCTGGTGTTTGTGGCTCAGGGCGACAAGGACAACAACATCTTCACCCCTGAGCGTCTTCATACCATCCACCATGTGGAGCGCCTCCTCATGCAACATCCACAGTTCCAGCAGTTTTGCTGGAAGCCTCTGGAGGTGTTGAGAGACCTTCCTCTGGGGCCTTCATACTGCTCACCCCCTAGCTCCCTCCTCTCCTACCTCTTCCCCAGTGAGCGAGGAGGGAAGATCTACTTTGACGGCATGGGCTCAGACCTGGCAGACATACAAGGTGAGTCATACTCCATTGGTTTTTATTGGTTATAATTGCAATAAACTGTACTCTCCTGATTGGTAGTCCATAAGCTTAACCACTAAGCCACCACGCTGCCATCAAAGGAATTAATATACCTTAATGTTTTTGATTAGCTTCTGTCCATTTAATATAGCAATGTATAACACCATTAAACTTGATACATTCATGTCATGTACAGCTGCAGTTATTAAACAAAATCCAGGAAAAAATATGCATCTTGCTCATATTCTCCTCCTCCTATTTGGCCCAGGTGCTTTGAGTCTGGCGATCACCCACCCCCAGTTTTATTGGTATGTGGATGAGACACTCACTCCAGACAGCCTTCATTCCTCCCTCCTCCGTAGCGAGATCCATTTTGGAGCACCACTACCATCTTTCTACTCTCTACAAGATCGACCTCTGGAGCAGAGACGAAAATTCAGGGACTTTGTGGTCCAGTACGCTGATATTCTGGCTCAGCAGTCCACCAGGTTAGTTACAGATCACTACACTCCTCTAACAACCTGATCATGTGAATATTAACTAAATGTGTTCAAGTATGAGGTTGGATCAATGATGTGAAGTCTTATTTTTAGATATGCAATACATATTCACTGAAGTCCCAGTTTATTTATAAGGAGTGTTCAAGTCACAGCGGGACTTTTGATCATGCAGAATAACAGAACACATAGTTATGAGAGTAAAAACTCCCTTTATGTCTCTATATAATCCCCTGCTATGCTAATGCACTTAACCCAGCATTTCACTAGAGCTTTGATACCATCAAGGTAGAAAGTTTTCTCAGTATGCTGGAGAAATGGACTTCCTGTTGCACGTATAAAACGCTGGCCTACCAGGAACTCCTTTAATGGCACGAACATGTGGAAATGGCTTGGAGCGAGTTTGGGACTGTAGGGGCTGAGACTGTGGGGTATGGTGCAATAACTCCAAGCCGAGTTCCTGCAACATGCAAGTGGTGTTGGTGAATAATTGGGTGTACAGTTCCCATCGATAGATGCAGCTCTTCCGCAAAGTGGAAAGTTAAATGTCAATTTTTAAGAATGAGGCATTCCACTTGTTGAACGTTCACGGGAATGACTGCAGTGAGTGGGGTCCGAGCCACCTCAGCCAGGATCGTCATTCAAATGTTTAACTGCAAAAAAGAGTCCCTTCACTGTACTGTGCTTGAAATCTTCTGTAAATTCTTTCTGCTGCTCACATCAAGGGGTCACCACAGTGGACCATCTGATTAGCACAAGACTTGGCACAGGTTTTACACTGGATGCTCTTCCTAACAAACCCTTCCATTTTTCTAACCAGGCTTGGGACCAGCACTGCATCCAGTTGCTGAGTAGTATGGGGTGTGGCAACCCACCAACAGCGAGGCCCAAGCCTGGATCCACATATCCTTAAACCAACATCCTTATGCTCCTGAGCGAACGCTACCCAAACTTTCTTTCAGCTGCTTCTATCAAGTGGTTGCCACAATGGACCATCCCATCCACACACACCTTGACACAGGTTTTACGCCGGATGCCCTTTCTGACACACCCCTCCCATTTTCTTAACCCGGGCTTGGAACCGGCTGGTTAGTGTGGGATGTGGCAACCACAGAGGGCGGGGCTTGACCCGGATCCTCAGATTCCCAAATCAACAACCTAGAGCCTTAGCTGCCTGAGCCAGCAATTCCTTTCTTAAAGTCTCTTATTAAGGCCAATCAGTTTAACATCTTCATTAACGAGAAATTTAATCACAAGTCCCGATGACTTGAACTACTGAACTGGTAACCTGGTGTATTTCATCCACAGTGAAATCCAAACAGATGAAGTCTCAAATGAGTCCAAATATTTTAAGATTTTTTTAATCATTACTAATTATAACATTGCACTTTTGTTTTTATTCTAAGCTCTACCTAATTAGCATCGGCTCCTGCTATTATCACATTACTGAGAGTCCTGTTCTCACCTGTTAGCTAACTAATCCATCATGAAACTTCACTCCAAGGTTAACAAGATTAGTATTCTTCCAGTTCATGCTTTGCTTGTACAAAGTGACTCTCTAATAGCATTTTTTTTAAAGTCACTATGCTTTGAGATTCACATTATTTTCATTATTTCATTTTTTTTATGACCCTACAGATAATAAAATGACATAATTGTCTTCATCAAAATAAGTATCCCTTTAGGATGGGCTAAGTGTGCTGAGATGTAATTAAGATAATCTGTATTACATCCCTTGGAACAGCCATACCGAGAGATATTTTTGTTCCCTGTTTCTAAGAACTCTGCATAATGCAGACCCGCTGAAATTTCTAGCAAGAAAATCGTATCAGTCAGAGAGAATTGTACCAGTAAAAACTAAAATGCATTTTGGTAGCATACATTCTAAACAGAACATTTTACAAAGTGTACACCTCTTTGTCTTTAACCAGTTCATAAAACCTTCACAAAGTCACACAGAGTGTACCTAGATGAAGTTGGCATGAAGCGAAAGTAATTGCAAGCACGCTCAAATGCATCTTTCTCATCCGATATCCTTTTTCCTACAGTGAATCATGCGTCCTTTCCTCTTCGGTGAATTTCTGGCAAGCAAAATTTTATCCATGTTTATCATCATAGGAAGAAATCCAATGCTAAGGCTAAACCGTATATGTTGCCACCTTTGTAAAATTCCCTTTGAATCACAAACCATTCCTAGTCGATGCGCTTCAATTCACTTTCTTTCTTTGACAGTCTCCCTGCACTTCTTTTCGCCACACTGTTCATCTCTTTCTGAGCAAATCAAAGGTGTCTACATAATTATCGCTCAAAATGGGCTCAACACATGCAGTGATCTAATAAGATAATTCCATGTTCTTCCATCAAACCACCCGTGCTGAGCCTCCTTTTTTTTCGTCCATGTTAATATCTCTTCCCTCTGCCTTTTGTGCATTGAATCTTGTTCATGATTAATTTGCTCTCTTTCTCTTCCCACATATCTCCCCCTCCCGCTGTCCCTGTACTTCTCCTTCCATCTCTTTCACAGCAAGGTGAAGGTTCTGTACGGGGGTACCGAGCTTTTTGATGATGAAGTCAGAAGGACGTTCCATAGCGACATGTTGCTGGCGCTATTCAGCGGCACCTGTATAGCAGTGCTGGTCTATATCCTTACTTCTTTTTCATGTAAGGTTTGGAAGCACCTATAAAACCACTTCTTTCAGCAACAGTAGCTTGTTGGAATTAAGCAGAAGTATGAAATTGTTCTACTTCGGGTGTATATTCAGTTTAGAATATTGTAAAAACCTGTGCCAAGTTATGTGCGGATCTTTTAGCATGTGTTCAGAAACATCTGAAAATATAACCCTCCTACTGTATAACTCTATAAAACCAAACCACTGAGAATGATTCAATTTTTTAATACTGCATCAACATTATTTTTATTCATCTAAACATTCTGGATTTTTTGGAGAAAGATTTACCTAACTCATCTAAACCGCCTCCACTCTCTTCTTCTTTGTGTGTAGTGTTTCTGACTTTTTTTGGCTTGGCTAGTATTGGCCTGAGCTGCCTGGTGGCTCTGTTCATCTATCATGTGGTGTTCGGGGTGAAGTACCTGGGCATTCTTAATGGTGTGGCAGCCTTCATAATCATTGGCATTGGTGAGTGCTCACTGTTTTCATTGTGAGGTTATTTTAGAATTCAGTAAGCTATACCTGAACCTATCTAGACTATTCACAATTCTTAAAAAAAAAAATAAAAAAAAAGGTTTTTCCTTTGATCTATATGTTTAAACTAGTGCTATCGATCGATAAAAAAAATGCTGATTAATATCCATCATTCACACAACATCCCACCAGACTCTTAAATTTCTAACAGGGTTTAGAATTCAGATCAGAGATTGGAACGGCCACAACAGCTTCTGGCACACAGCGCATGTACAGTATCTCACACCATGCGTCTCTTAGTGTTGTAATGTTCCCTCTCTGTTAGATTTTCTTTCAGACATATTACTGGGAGCTGCAGCTTAGCTCCCAAATTAGTTTACTGAATTATGGTGTTTCCACAGCATCCAAACTGCTGTACATCTTCTCTCTTTTGGCTGCTTTCTTTTTTAATATTTCAGTGGATTTAATTTGGCGATACGGTGGTGTAGTGGTTAGCACTGTCGCCTCGCACCTCCAGGGCTCGGGTTCGATTCCCACCTCGCGGTCTGTGTGGGTTTCCTCTGGATATTCCGGTTTCCTCCCACAGTCTGAAAACATGCAGATTAGTCTTATTGGCGTTCCCAAATTGCCCATAGTGTGTGAATGCTGACCGGAGGTCCTACCATGGTTGTGAAAATACAAATTAATACACCGGTCACTATTGGACTCCACGGCCCCTAGTTGGACTACAGATGCTCCTAGATGGATGGATGGAAATTTCATTTATTATCGTCAACAGCAGTAACAGAGGTTACCATGCCATGCTCTCACCGCATTAACTGAAATTCAAGCCCCTCTCAGGTTGTCGGTTTGGTATTAACATTGTTTTTGCAACATTGTCTTAGAGGCATTTGTTTAACATTATCCTATTATTATGTAGTCAACAATGTTCAGCCATCTTTTCTTCAAAGTAATTTTAACTTTTAAAAACAACCTAATACCAATGTTGTCGCAACATCAGTAACGTCACCAAATTACTCTCACTCTCACTCACTGCTGATCCATCACAGGGTACACACATACACACACACTATGGAACATTTGGGAATGCCAATTAGCCTAATCTACATGTCTTTGGACTGTGGGAGGAAACCGGAGTACCTGAGGAAACCCACCAAGCACAGGGAGAACATGCAACTCCATGCACACAGAGGTAGGAATCGAACCTGGCTGGGAATCGAACCCCCGAGGTGCAAAGTACTAGTGCTAACCACTAATCCATTGTGTCTCCCGTCGCCAAATTAACATCACCATAATGTTTTCACAACCAAAAATTCCTTCTGGGTCGTCAATCTCAAGTAATATCTCCATTATCTCCAATATTAGAACTTCAAATAAAAAATTCATGTAAAATCATGTTGTCTTAAGCATCCATGATTCTTTTGCTGGTTTCAAAATTGAAGAAATCTGGAGGACGTTCTACTTCTGTTATAGACACTGTCCTCAGTCGTCACATTGTCAGTATTCAGCCAACCTTACCCAAGTGATCAATATAATCCCAAGATTTGACCATTGAGCCACTCTGCAATTTCAATCCTACCTTTAATGGCTCAGCAAAGGCAGATCTCTTCATGAACATTTAAGAACATGCACCAATTCCTCATCTGATATCACTGTAGCCTGGGGAAATTCCCAATTCACAGAGTTTGGCATCGACGGTAAGCCTTTATTACAGAAAAGCTCCGTAAGGCATATGGAGCTTTCTTTGAATGTTCTTCTTGAGCCAGGGAAAAATCGTTTCCTTCTTTCTATCTCTTCTATTCCAGGTGTAGATGATGTGTTTGTGTTTATCAGTACGTTCAGGCAGGCAGCTCATTTTGTAGGAGCCAAGCAGCGTATGATCCACACGATGAAGACGGCGAGTCGAGCCACCTTCCTCACCTCCTTCACAACGGCAGCCGCATATGCAGCCAATGCCTTCTCCCAGGTACTGATACAAAAGCGTTTGTATTTTATTTTTCACCACTGACTTGTCTTTTATGTTGGGTCATTTTCCTGCATCAATTATCAAACAGCTATTCATCTTAAACCTCAGAAGTCTATCGATACAATCAAAATGTCCACATTCGAAATAAATACCTGGTGTTTTGTCTCTATTCAGACACGTACAATGATGCTGCATTCAAAACTGTTGCTGAATGACCTGGCTTATGATTGGTATAGGGATTGATTGCTTGAAAGGACTTGCTTGAAAGCCTGCTGTGTAGAGTACAATTAACTTCCGAATAGGAAATACAATAGCGAATAAATAAAAATACAAAGAAATACCAAAAGTAATGCACTCCTCTAATACTGCTAAAGAATGAAGGTTTTTTTTTTCATCACCAACCTGCATCTAAAGTAAGTCTCTACTAATAAATTATTCAGCAATAGTGAGACATTTGGGTGGCATGACACAACAACAACAACAAAAAAAAAACAATCACTGAGACTATAAAGAAAACAAAATGACATGTCGTGAGCATTCACTGTATAGAAAGCATAAAATCCCCTGGCACTGTTAATGAGCCGCACGCTGACAGATGTTCAGAAGCATCCCGGAGACAAGATTGAGACAGAAAGGATTAAATAAGCTGTAACGACATTGCAATAAAACAATAATAAAACTATAACACAAGGCTTTTAGATTTGAGTGTCATCAGCTCATGTTTATTCAACACATTAAATTGAAAATGCTGATTTTTTTGTTTTGGTTTTGTTTTTTTTGCTGAATTGGTTCAAATAATAAAACGTGTTTTTAAAAAAAATTGCATAATTAGAATCCTATTTGACTTCTGGACACCAGACAGTTGGCTCCACTTTATGCATTATGTATGCAGATCCCAGCGGTGCATGACTTTAGTCTGTTCATGTCTCTCATCGTGAGTTGCTGCTGGCTCTGGGTGTCCATTCTGATGCCTGCCGCGTTGTGCATTTGGAATGAGTATGCCGCTGCCCACGCTAACACCTGTATGAAATGGTAAAGTACGATAAAAGCTTCTGTTTTTGCTCATGCTGAGTGATATCTATTGATCTGCCCCGATATGGTTTTTAATGGTTGTTGTTTACTGGATTTCCCACAGGTGGAGTACTCTGAATACACTCTCGGTCAATCTGAGCCCTCTTTCTGATGAGGATGATGATGTGGCTCTTTTGACAGTGGAGACAGAACCAGGTGTGTTCGCTATCAATTTCAGGATTTATTTAATTTTTTAAAAATATTAGAAGTATCCATATATCTGAGTATCTATATTAAGTACGAGCGTACAGTATGTATGCCGGTAAAGAGTTTGTGGAAAGAGTTAAATGGTTAAAGCTAAAAAATAATCTGATGAGTTTTAATGTAATCAGTGGTATTATTATTTCAGGTTAAAGCCCACGTACATGTCTGTCTGTCTTTCTGTACAGCAGAACTCTCTGTCTAACTTATTAATACAAAGAAATCACATTTTTTTTAAGGTTGAGTATCTTACGCCTTGTTTACACTAAGTTCTTCTTTTGTTGTCAGCCAAATACACTCCCTGTTCGGTAATCGGAGAAAGAATCACAGACGAGAAATGAAAAAAGTCGATCGGATAAAGATGAAGTTTTGTCTTAAAGCAGCTCCAGCACATTACAATTCCTTCATTCCACTTCAGCGCTGTTATTTCAGTCATGAAAATCTAAAGTTGATCCCAGTAAAAATATTCAGTTTAGGTTTTTTTATTAATATCTATTGGTGCAGGTGTTTGTTTACATTGAGCACATAACTGTTTAAAACATTGTTTTGATGTTCACTCAATGTTTTGATTTCAGGTTAAACTTCAGGCAGATATCCAAGTATTCATTCAATTCTGTCCATTGGTCTATTTAAGACGCGCCCACAGTTTGACGCATGAGCAGTACACATTTCTAATCTGGCACATAACTGCTCATAACTTCACTTCTTCTCAACATTTGGATTTAATTTATGGCGAAAGTTTAACTTCAGGCAAATACCAAAGTACTGCTAAAGTTTCATTCATTTCTTTCCAGTCAGTATTGCGTAATGATGTGACAAATTCTGCTGGACAGACATACAGACATACAGACAGACTGGTTTGGGGTGCTCCAATGCATAAAACAAAGATATCATTGAGAGAGCGAGTTCTGACCCATGTACAGGCAAAACCTCTCTTTTATTTATGTATATAGATCATGCATTTTGTGTTATCAGTTAATTAGTGCAAAAATGCATGGTACACTAGACGTATGTTACTTATGGCTTTGGCGTAACATACAGTATGTACAGTAAGTGTGGAAACTAGAAAAGTTTTGTTAGTATGAGTGCTGGGTCTGGCTGAATACGCATCTCTTCCCGTCTTTTCCACCTCCAACACATGCTGATGTCAGTTGTCAAGTCAGCCTCATTTCCCTCATCATCAACAACTCCTATTTGTTCAGCAGGTCACTCTCCACCCAGCTATGACTGCGGTGATGGGCAGCTTAGTGTTATACCTCATTCCTTTCAGCCAACTGACAATGTTCTCTATAAAACAGAGAGAACAATACATACTGTATATTAACAACATATTGGATATATAGCCATAGATAGACAAGGAATCCAAGGGAGGAGTAAAGTCCTAGTCTGGCACTGATCTAATAAAGATAATAGAGCAAGCCGAAAGATGTGGTCATAGTGTCCAGGTGATAAATCTAAGGAATGAACAGAACACTAACATGATCCGCTGCCTCAGACAGAAATTTGGTATTCATGCTAGGATATCGTGCATGCTCTAATAAGATCAAGGATTTCCGAGAAATATCAACAAATGCAAAGCAATTTCAAAGGATGCAAGCGGAAATAAAATGATAGTCAAGAAATACCAAAAACAATATAAAAAAAAGAGAGAGATACAGTACATATCTAGGTTGTAGTCCTAATTTTTAATCATATTACGTATCAAAATTCTGCAATTCAACATTGCTATCGCAATAAAACTCAATTTACTGTACATATTAAAATTAAAGATCATTTTAAAATAGGTTATCCGAACATAGGCAGATGTTTATTTAAATAGCTGTATTTATGAATATGTATGAATTATTGTACCTCTGCCATGCATCGTCTGCTGAAAACACATCACAGAGAAGACGGTTCACACTGAAGGTAACCTGCTTGTCAATCTGCTCCAGATCTTCACGATTCCGAGACAGATGCTGCTCTGCTGCCTCTCCCAGATGGAGGAGCAGAAGGTAACATCGGGTTGGTCAGCGCCAAGCTCCAGAGGGCACTGCGATCCTGGGTGGCTGAGCCTGCATTGAAGAGACGTAAAACGATTATAGGTGAGAATGAAGTTACAATAATATTAAATTTATTAAAGCGCTGTTAATCTTATGTCTGAAGTGGATAAAAGGGGAAAAACATTCTGTAAGATTTGCACCTAAATTTGCACAAAACCGTCTGAGCGATTTGATAAATTTTCTATAACAGGGACTGATCATAGTCCATCTGTATATGACATTCTTATTTATTTAAGAATATGTTATCTTTGTCAAAAATGGGAGGAGTGGATGCAAATGCAGTTTACTGGATGTTAATTAAAAGACTAGAGTCAGGTGATAAGAAAACAAAACAGGTTTGAACAGTGATTCGCTACTTTCCTAAATAGTAATCAAGTAAAAGTAGAAGTCCTCCATTTACTTGTGTGCCTGAGTAAAAGTCCTCACCTTTAAATTTATTAAAGTATGAAAAGTACATAGCTTTTATTAGCTCATAGTAAAGATCTTTTTCTCTCTCTCTCTCTCTTTCGTTCTTTCTCTCCTTCCCGATTGTGAACGAGCTGTTTTCGCCGCTGTCGGCAACCAGCTCCGCTTCTGATTTCAAACACCTGTTATGTTATTAGGCGTGTCTCCAAGGAAAAACAAGACACGCAGTTACGCATAATAGGCAGCAGGTGCCGAAATCCCCACTTCGAATATTACACACCACTGGCGCCATGCAGAAATGTAGTTAAGTAAAAAGGTAAAAAGTATCCTCGGATAAAACTACTGTACTCAAATAATGAACAGATATGAGAAATATGTACCGAAATGGAGTAAAAAAGTAAATGCACTCAGTTACCTCCGATCTCTGGAATCAAAAATATTTGGCAGACTCTTACCTGTAAATGGCGAAACATAGGTTTGGTTATAAACACGGAGCACTGGTAGCGTAGTTGTTCAGTCCCCTAATAACTACACCAACACATCCTTTTGCTTAAATTATCGGGGGAAATTGATCGTATGACCTGGGATTTGAAATCCATCAAGGCCATGCCTTCAGGTCACACTGCATTTCTCCTAAGCCTCCCTCTATGGCTGTAGACCTTGTCAGGTTCACTGATGGAACTCCAGAGGGGTCAAGCACATCTAGAGCTGGCAACCTGCATCCTTTCCTCTGGTCTATAGACCTCCCCGTCAATTATGTATTGGAATTTGCCCTCTTTGTGTCATGAGTTCAGGATAAATTTCATCATATATGCAGGTTGGCTCTTTGGAGTGTGGTGGGGGTTTGCAAGGAGCCTGGCCTGAGAGGTTTGATATGAGAGACGTGAAAGGACGGGGCAGCTATGGCTTGGCAGGTTCAGCTTGTAGGTACTGTAACATCATTAATACACTAGAGGATGCTGAAAGGGCAGATGTATGGTGACCACATTTCCTGCACCCAGGGTCACATGCATTTTTTATTTTTTTTATTTTTTGTGAAGTTAGATTCAGTTGCCTGGTTTGTATGCTGCGTTTTTTCCTTGACATTGGTCAGCAAATCTCCTGTTTGCCTTGGCTGCCCAATCCAGGTTTTGACATGCTCGTTCAGACACCTGCTCTCTTCTCCAGAACCAGCTGAACATGGCTAGTGAGTCTGTAGGGTGGCATTCCAAGGAAACACTAATGGGTGGTATACCTAGGACACCAGGGATGGGGTTTCACTGGGTTCCACAGTAGCAGAGCAAGTTGTCTGCATATTCCACCCAGGGAAACATGACCGTGTGAGCTGCGATTTGAAGTCTATTGCAGCCATGCTTCTAAGATGCCCTGCATTCTGGGATTTTACTAAGATAAAGGAGGATTTTGAAAAAAAAAAAAAACATTTGGTGTACTGTTATCTGATTAACTCTATTGTTCTCTGTTTTATATCCTTTCTCTCAGCTCTATATGTTGTGATCCTGCTTGCTTCAGCATGTTGCTGTGGCCTCCTGAAACCAGCCAGTCATGCTCCAGCACTCTTTCACCACAACACCAACTTACAGCAACTGCTAGATCTCCGTAGCAACCTGAGCGCCCAGGGGATCTCGTGTCACACCTGCTCAGGTGAGAGGCGACACTGATGTCGCTATATATCTCATTTCCTTACGTCTCGTTCTTATAACCTCAGAGGAGCTTTCACATTCTTTCCTTCCCAAACCCGTAATAATGCTCATGCGCTTGAAGGAACCTAAAGACAGAATAAATCAGTAATGAATAATTCAGGAGGGCTAGTGTCTTGCCTCCAACCAATGTTAAACAGCTCAATGCCACAGCGTAACCAACTCTGTCACCACTTTGCCCTTTGTTATTTTTTACTGGGCTGCATTCTGGATGCTGCTGAAATGATTTCACTCTGTGTCCCACAGGAGTGTTTATGGAGACACCACACAGCTTGCACAGCAGCGTCCATGCCGTGAGCTCCGCATCGAGGAAAAACTCCCCATCGAACCAAGCTGAAGGGACTCAGAGACAGCCAAACGGCATCAATGCTACACATTCTACGACAGGTCGAATTCACATCTTGGGGTTACGATACAAATTGTAAATTCATTAGAATGCACTTTATGGGGATGGCACAGTGGCTTAGTGGTTAGCCCCGTCGCCTTTCACCTCCAGGGTCTGGGTCCGATTCCCGTCTCTGTGTGCAGGGAGTTTGCATGTTCTTCCTGTGCTTGGTGGGTTTTCATCTAGGAACACCGGTTTAGTCCCACAGTCCAAAGACATGCAGATTAGGCTAATTGGTGTTCCCTAATTGCCTGTATGTGTGTGTGCCCTGCAATGAATTGGCACCCTGTCCAGGGTGTACCAGGGCAACCACTGTCCAGGGCAACACTGTATGATATTGCTCTGGTGAGTTAAATTGTTTGTCTAAATTAGGTTTTATAAAAAAAATAATAATAATTAAAAAAACACACACATATACCAATGGTTTACTAAAATTGTTGTAAATAGATTCATATGCTCATTTTATACCTCAGTAATCATTCGGTGGCCATAAACCTTTGGCCATACTGTGATTTGATGATATATGGCAATAATTAATAAATTACTGAGCAAGTTCATAGAACAGCTGTTCATTTTAGTGACACACACATAACTCCATTAAAGGCAAAGCTCATAGGACAGAAAAGACAACTAAAAGGTGAACTAGCGGCTCCTAGGTGTGGAGTGAGCGAAATCTTCTAGCAATGCAACTCAGCTTATTTATTTATATTTTGTCCAGATTGAAGCACTATTCTTATTTATTGCTTTATGTGAATGTGAAACCATGTAATTTTTAACATGAGTGATTTTTCTTATACATACAAGGGGTGTTCAAGTCAAACCGGGACTTTTGGTAACCTTTCTGATGAATGAAAGTGTAAAACCTATTGACATTTAGAAAAAAATTTCACACACTGGAGAGACGCATCTGTCTGTGGGAACTGTACACACAATCATTCACCAACACCACTTGCACATTACAGGAACTCAGCTGGGAGTTATTGCCACGTCCCTGTACAGTCCTGACCTGTACAGGCCATTTCCACATGTTTGTGGCATGAAAGGAGAAAACTGAAAACTTTCCACTTTGATGGTGTCCAAGCACTAGTGAAACACTGGGATAAGTGCATTAGTGTAGCAGCGGATTATCCAGAGAAATAAAGGGAGTTTATAACAGTTAATTACTGTGTTCTGTTATTCTGCAGAATTAAAAGTCCTGGTTTGACTTAAACACTTTTGCACAAAATCTAGAGCTCGGTCAACTTTTCTTTTTTTTTCATGAATAACACATTTCTTCTGCAAACACTGTACAGTATATCATTTCCAGTTTGATAAACAATCAAGATTTACCTTTTTTAACTGTACGTTAAAGAAGTTTATCATTTTAAAGCTCAGCAGGTGTTTCTGTATGCATAAATTAAAGGCTTACTTTATTGTCCCTACAGATGGCCTTCTGACAGTTTATGTCTCTAAGCTGGAGGTAGATGCACCTGTTACCCTCTACCGCTACTCACTTAGTGCCAGCATGCCTGCTCCCTGGAGAGCTCTCAGCCCCAGGCATGGAGACGTGCCATCATTTCAGGTCCACACACACACACACACACACACACACACACACACACACACACACACCGCCATGTCTCGCCGGTTTTACCGTACATCACATACACAGTAGGTTCTCAAACTTTTTTTTGTAGCCAGAGAATAAATTTCACCGAACCACACAGTAACAGTTTGTGTGCCATTGTGCAATTATACTTTGTCTAGTTATTATGCATGGAAAGCATGGAGCCTTAAATTCCTGAATGTTCCACTGACACAATATTACAGTAGGTCTAAGGTATTATTTAAAAATCTAATTGTTTTTAAGGTATTAAATTAAACCTATGTAAGTAGGGTGATCAGTTAAATGGTCTAACTGTAAAAACGTAGGCACCTCCAGATTACTGATTTACATATTACCTAGCAATTGGATTTTTAAGAATATTTGATTTAGTAAAGTCACCGGTGTGCTCAAAAAAATCTTAAAATTATGTTTTTGCTCACACTATAAACAATTTTATAATTATGTAATTATGCCTAATAACAGCCTGGAATCATAAAAAAAACAGTATATTTACCCATCTGTCTATAAGGTTATTTATCAGACTCAAAAGTAAATAAATAAATAAATGTCATTAATTAGCTTTACATTTAAAAGTTTTAGAGCACAAACCCAACAGAATCTCAGAATAAACAGTGCTGTTTTAGGGATTATAAACAATGACACCAATGCAAAATGCAGTTCTTTAGTAAAGAACATTCGGCAAAACGCCAGTACAAAGTGATGCAACACAATACAAAATGCATTACCAAGCAGATAACACTTAATTAATTACCAACTTGAACTTGGCCAGTAATCAGGATAGGTAAGAAGAATGGAGTCTTCCCAAACATAACCGCACAGACAAATTGGTTTTTGCAAGAGGTTAATGTTGCTGCTTCACAGAAATCTATAAACGCTCATTGCATATGCCTGGCTGGAGAAACAGTACATGATTTAACTTGAGCCGCTCTTTTGTAAACTGTCAATCTCTGTCCAAGAAAAACAATAATGATTCATATTTTTTTAAACCCTTGTGGCCCCTTTTTTGCTTAAATTTGTCAGTTTATGATGGTTTTATTATTTTTGCAACAGGCTTATAACAGTCGCCATGGCAACTACAGTGCACGGCTTACGGTGTGTGTGTCGCATGCCTACCATCCACGGCCACGATGGATGTTGACCTTGGGGTCATGCGACCCTAGTCACGGCTGGAGGTCAGACTTCAGTTTCTTTGTGGCGCTTAGCGAGCAGAAGAACAGCAGGTGAGCTAAATAGTTTTCATAAGTTGCTTTGGTAACTTATTTATTATAAAAACTTTGCTAATATCACATGGTGTGAGACACTAGGTACTATGAATTACCACCAATGCAAAATAGACATATGTCAGAATCAACTGATACACTGTATGTGCAGTCATTTAATCAAGCGTGTCAATTCCATGAATATTTATTACATATTCATATACACCAATCAGCCATTACAGTAACACCACATAACAGCAGACAAGATCAAGGGTCACCCATGCCGTGATAAAAATACACCAGAACATCCAGTGCACCCTGGCTGTTACGCATCATGCCCAGCAGGCAAAAGTCGCCGACCCAGCCTCCTAAGTCCCCAGATCCCAATCTGATTCACCACCCATATGATGCTCCATCCACACCCACCCTCCATCCCACAGCACCCAATAGATACCCTCCCAACATCCTGGTGCCAAAAAGCCCAGCACACCCCATAGGCACAGCATGGCCAAGCCTCAAGAGACCAGAGCCACCCCAGTGGGACAAGGGAAGTGCAAAACCTAGGTGGTTTTAAAGTTATGGCTGATCAGCATAGCTATCTTCCATAGTATAGGTTGGTGTTAGCCTACATCATTTGTTGGCATTACTGGTTGGCCTCGTCCAAGTCTGTTGGCACTGTTAAACAGATGTCTGTGCTAATAAATGATCCACTTTGATTTTCAAGAGTTTGGTAAGCTGCACTGGCAATTAAGAAATATATAGCTCTGGATGATCTATGGAAACTGGCAGCATGCTTAACCCAAAGGATGTGACTTACCCAAGTGAGGAGGTAGAGAGACATGGTGTGGAAGGTTATTTCCAAGGTTTAATGGATTACCTTTGATATTTAGTGGTCAGGTTCCAGTAATAGAGTGTTATGTAAATGTTATGTAACATATAAGATGTGCACAAAAATAAACCCTGAAATGGACAGTGAGTTGTAGTTGTAGTTGTTATAACACCATACTTGGGTCTGGGCATATATGATCTGATGGTTTATACCTAGGATTGGGTTTCACTTATTGACCAGAGCCACCATCCTTAAGCTCAAGACAATGGGCTAGGGTTTACTTTCCAACTCTGGAAGCTGCGTAGATTTAGAACATACAGAGGGCATCCAATTTGAATGCCATAATGTAGAATACGAACATAATGCATGCACTTAAAACCATATAGGATATATGGTCCATTGAATGTAAGTCATACAGTAGTACATAATAACTGTATACATAACCCAGGTTCCCATGGATAACGATGCAGTATAAATGTATCCGCAAATTGCTCTCAACTCTCCTGAGAGTAGTTTGATGTCCCTGGTTGCCATTTTAGAGAAAAAGATTATGAGAATAGAAGGTGCATGGTTGCCCGTTGAATATTTGCAGATCACTTGGATAGCACTGCATAATCAACTAGAGTGAAAATGTCAGTTCTAGGATTAGAATAGAAATAAAATGCCATTCGAGCTCTATTCCTGTTCTGCCTCAAGGATCCAGGTAACCCACATATGGGATTTGTTGGTCTTAGCTCTGAGAGGAAGGTACCTCTATAGTATTGAAATTTTGAATGACGTGATTAAGGCATGATTTAAAATGCTACGGAAAATGTCATTGATAATGCTTCAAATAACTGGATCATTGGTTAATTAAAAGGGCATTACTATGTTTTCTTGATGACTGGGTTACAGCGCTGTTGAATTGGTTACAAGATTCTCTCGCCCCACAAAGTGAGGAGAGGAAGCAGTAGAGGTACCTCCAAAGACAAAGTCTTTTGAGCTGGAAAAAAGGGTATCATCCCCAGAAAGCTGATCAGCAGAATCATATTATATGTGATCTTACTCCTTTTGTTGAAAACACTATCTTTAGGTTCTAATAAAGAGACAGGGAGCATCACATGCAGGCTCCAACTCCATCACCATGCAGATGAACCAGTCAGGAAGTAAATTCTAGTATATTTTTTGGGTCATGACCTCTGATGCAGAGCCTCAAATCTGAAATTATGTGGTGAGCACGGCAATTGCTCCTCCAAGGAAAGGTTTCTAGCTTACTCAGAGGAATACAAAAATACTGAGATAGGAAAATGCAATGGAATTTTTGCCACTACAGAAATTGTATTGTAAATCTCCTATTGGCTGTCGGAAATGGTTAGTGCTATCTTTAAAACAGGGTTTGTGCAGACCAGATTCTGGGACAGAAATTGGTTTGAAAAAGCATTGACATTCCAGGTCACTATTTACCCAAACCAGCCATAACATTAAAAACCTTAACATTATAACAACCTAGGTTTTGGGTTCTCCTTTGGGCTCTGACCCCCTGGGGCGTACTGTGGTGTCAGGCACTAGGATGTTGGCCGTGGATCCTTTTCACGAGTGCCTGATCAGATTGGGACTTGGGGAGTGTGGAGGTGGGTCAGCAGCCTTGGGCACTTTGCCTTCTGGTCCACAGTGTGGGGGTATGGTGCACTGGGTATTCTGGTACCCTTCTCTTATGGCCAGTATTGATTTTTTTATTTTTTGAGCTGCATTGGCTTATCTGTAGGATCAGATTGGCTGGCTTTGGTCCCACGTGGGCATGGGTGAGCCTTGGGTCCTGTCACCAGTTTGCTGGTATATAATTGACAGTCAGTGTTAATGTTAGGTAGTGTTATTGTTATGGCTGATCAGTGTATACTTTTGGAGAACGATGCAGTGTGCATAGAGGTTTGAAATAAACCACAGTTAAGCCACAAGTGAATGCAATCACTCTTAATTGGGAAACAACATCTTCCCCTGGTGGTCACCAGAGGAACTGATTAGATTCATCACCATCACATATCATTACATAAAACATATTGTAATATTTATAATCTGACACTTCCACTGTGACTAACATTTGCCATTTACTATATTTCTATGTGTAACCAAATACTTTCCCTATTTTAGGAAGCTGTATTTTGCCCAGCACAACCTGAGCCCGTACCCTAGCCGTGTGTGTGACGGACCACCAGGATGTATGGTCAGCTCTGCGCATGATGGAGCCACTCAGAGCATTTTCTACACCCCTGTGCCTGCAGGTAGAACATTTGAAACCCTACAGGCACATACTAGGAAAATTTATATAAACTATTAAATATTATTGAGCTCCAAAACTTGAGATGGATACTTGTTGTATCGAGCATTCAAATCCAATTCAAAGCTAAAGACCAACATGATGCTAGTGGTAGACAGGTAGCTAGCCGTCATTGGCCATATCGATGTCATTTTAACATACTGTTTTTGTTAACTTAACTAGTTACCCCATACCCCCATACAGTACGCATATGCACCGAATTGAAAGCAATTTCTGCTGATTTCTCAGTTTCTCTTGCAACAGAAAGGAGATAAATCTCCCATTGTACTCTGTTCAGTCAGACATAATAAGCACTAAGAGTGCTATTAAGCACTTTAAGAGCTATGAGTCAATATCTGGGTAGATGGAATTGATAACTAATCTTTATGATCATTGAGATAACTTTTGGCTGTTTCAGCTCCTAGAGAGGTGAAGACCTCAAAGACATCTGGCTTCAACCCATGTAGCGGTGGTGGATGTGGGAAGCCAGCAGTTCGTCCATTGGTGGACACCGGAGCCATGGTGTTTGTTGTGTTTGGGATACTCGGGGTCAATCGGACTCAACGTTCAGACAACCATGTTATTGGAGACCTGGTGAGACATAGAAGTGCAAATGTGTTTCTTGCTTTTATATTTTATACAGAAAAACAGCAACAAAAATAGATTTTATGTGTATATATATATATATATACTCAGCAAAAAAATAAATGTCCTCTGACTTTCACCTGTTTTTACTTTCAGTAAACTTAATGTGTAAATATTTGTATGAACACTAAAAGAGTCAAC
>JAOVVA010000036.1:3357706-3385287 GCA_028565275.1 Leiocassis micropogon | reverse complement strand
TTTTGAAATCCCCAGTATTGTTGTAGAATGTAGAAAATAAATCACTAAACAATAACAAAGAAATTTGCAAGTGACCCCAAACTTTTGAACGGTAGTGTATGTGACAAAGAACAGCTCTGTACTTCCATGGTGAACAGAAAAGCATCTCAGAATGCATAACCCATAAGGATAAACATCTGGGCAAAAAAACATAGGCTGTTAGAAACATTGCCTAATTCTTTGATTGGATAACTGCATAAATTTGACAAAAGTGCATGGGAGTGGTTCAGTTAGAGTACATTTTTAGCAATAGATAGCTCTTTTGACCCAATAGAACATTCTTATGACATTATATGTTCAGATTTGGATCTTGGTTCCTTATTGGCTGAATATACTGTATCAGTGGTCGAGACCAGTCAGACGTCACACCACTTTTCTTTCGAGTTAATTTATATGTTGTGCAATTTAACCAACCAGTGGTTAATTTGCAGTGTGGAAATATAAGCATTCATATATAAAGTTAATTACTTCATTATTGTTTTTTCCAAAATGAAAAGACACTTCAAATTAGCCCAGGCATCTAGTCTGGCATCTACTCTAAAGAGGCGGCACAGTGGCGTGGCGTAGTGGTTAGCACTGTTGCCTTGCACCTCCAGGGTCCGGGTTCGATTCCCGGTCAGGCTCGATTCCCGTCTCTGTGTGCATGTAGTTTACATGTTCTCCCTGTGCTTGGTGGGTTTCCTCCCATAGTCCAAAGATATGCAGGTTAGGCTAATTGGCGTTCCCAAATTGACCGTAGTGTAAAAATGAGTGTGTGTATGCTCCCTGCGATGGATTGGCACCCTGTCCAGGGTGTGTCCTAAGCCTCCCGGGATAGGCTCCAGGTCCCCATGACCCTGAATACAGGATAAAGTGGTATAGACGATGAGTGAGTGAGTAATCTAATCTAAATACAGGAAAATTATTGTCTTTTGGGTGGTAACAATAACTCGGCTTCATCACACCACCCTTTTGTTGATTATATTCTTGTGATACCCTGAAGTGAAGGCAGATCCTAAATCTGTACTAAATGATGCATGGTACATATGAATAGTGTAAAGCCTGCAGAAACAACAGCTATTATAATCTTTATTTTGTGCATTGTTACTGTTTATTTTGTGCATTGTTAATGTGAAAAAATTTATTAATTCTATAAATTATTATAAAAATCTATTTAAATTGATATATAATATGTACAGTGATCAGCCATAACAAAATAAACACCTGCCTAATATCAAGTAGGTCACCCTTTTTCTACCATAACAGTAATGACCTGTGTTTTCTCACACCTTTCTATTGGAATCAGCAGTAATCTACAGTAGCTCTTCTATTGGATCAGACTACATGGGACAGCCTTGGCCACCCAGAACCCTATTGCCCGTTCAGCAGTTTTCCCTCCTTCCTTTTCCTCACTTTTTGTAGGTCCTGACCACTGCAGACCAAAAACATTCCACAAGAGCTGCAGTTGCTCTGTTCCTGTCGTCTAGCCATCACTCAAATCCTTACTCTCCATACCTGTCGCCATTGTAACAGGAGATTGTGATGGCTAGAGGATGCAGCTCTGGTGGGATGCTGGTTCCACCAGAAAAGTGTCAGAACACACAGTAGATCACTGTTTGGTGGCCAAAGGGGGGACCTACTCAATATTGATTAGACATGCATAAGAGTGATGTATCTACCCATGTACGCGCAGGTGTGGTGTGTCTTGTGGTGGCAGTGATGTACTGGTTAGGCTGGGAGATGGGTGCAGTGGAGGCGATCTCTCTCTCCATCTTAGTTGGATCGTCTGTGGATTACTGCCTACACCTGGTCGAGGGCTTTCTGCTTGCTGGAGATACAGAAAACACGGGGAGTGTCAGTCACAGCACGGTATGGGCTCAAAATATATTAATATATTTGGTTTGTATAATTGTGTCCTCTTCTTTGTCAATGTATTATGACAAAATATATATTGGTAAAAAAAAAAGTGCGTGTACACAGAAGACTTGACAGTACTGGATTGTAGGAATAACATGAACAGTATATGCAAAGGCATGACAGTTTTGAGCTGAAAACCTCTAAAGCTTTTTTGTCGATTTCTGTGTTTTACAGGACCCATCGACCGAGCGTCAGCGGCGAACCCTGGAAGCTGTCAATCACGTCGGAGTTGCCATAGTATCAAGTGCGATCACGACAGTCATATCCACCGTACCACTGTTTTTCTGCACAATTATGCCTTTTTCAAAGTTCGGCCAGATTGTGGCTATTAACACTGCCATCTCGATATTATTTACCCTGGTTGTGACCACAGCCCTACTATCCACAATGGGGCCTTCACACTTCACTCGGCCACCCCGAGCTGTTCTCAAAGCCAGCTTGGTGGTGCTTGCAGTGGGGCTCTCAGGGTGCCTGTTCTGGTGGACTGGATCACAACTGATCCCCACTAGCTGGAGCTCACTTATTACATAGGCTTGGTGATGTCTGCTGATCTGTTAGACTAAAGTACTAAGACAGAATTGTTTCGTAGTGTCAAAGCCACTGAATGTATTTGGTGTGTAAATTATTAGACTGTACATGATACTGTATACATGATACTACTTTGCTGAAATTAAAGGGTGGACCTTGTGGGACACCTTAAAGGAAAGATCCACAACGAATGACTTACATATTATTATTATTATTTATAATCTGCAGTTTAAACTTGGTGGCTTAGTGGTTAGTACTGATGCCTGGCACCTCCTGGGTCCGGGTTCGTTTCCCGCCTCGGGTCTGTATGCGTGAAGTTTGCATGTTCTTCCTGTGCTTGGTGGGTTTCCTCTGGGTACACCGGTTTCCTCCCACAGTCCAAAGACATGCAGATTAAGCTAACTGGTGTTTCCGAAATGCTCAAAGTGTGTAAGTGAGCATGTATGTATGTGTGTTTGTGTTTGTGCGCAATGAATTGTCACCCCGTCCAGGGCGTACCCCGTCTGGTGTCCTAAGTCTCCTGGGTTAGGCTCCAGGTCCCCCGCTACCTTAAAGCATTATAGATGATGAGTGAATAAGAGAGTTTAAACTATTCTCATTGACAGTCCTCTGTTTTCACTTTGGTTATTAGTTACCATACCTACAATGCTGTTTTTCCACCTGATGATGGAGGTGCAAGTGTGGTTTAGTCCTCACTTCATTTCTGTCTTAAAAGAGTGATGCAGCAGAGCTTTAATCTTAAACATTGGGTTTGTCCAGCTCTATACTTCATCATCTGTAAACTCTGTTCAAAGCTTTAACTTCCATTTTTTTTTATTTAGCCGTCAACATCATTGTGCTTGTCGTCTCTTACATAGATTACTGACAAGCTGAATCACCATGCTTCATACTGGGTGTTGGAGTCTAACATTCACTGTTTCCTTTACACGTATGGTAGATTTCCCATAAATATGATGTTGAACTTCAAGAGAAAATGGTAGGGGAGCAATGAAGTCTTAGTTCTTTTGTTTTCAGAGGCCAATACCAATTTGAGATTTTTTTTTTAAAAGATAGGATCCTTTGTAGTCCAACTAGGGACTGTGGTGGCCAATGGTGACCATTGTAAGTATTCCAATTTTTATGACTCTGGTTGGACCTCCAGGCAACATTTACACACAATGGGCAATTTGGGAACTCCAATTAACCCAATCTGGATGTCTTAGGACTGTGGGAGGAAACCGGAGTACCCAGAGGAAACCCACCAAGCACGGGGAGAACATGCAAACACCATGCACACAGATCCCAAGGCGGGAATCAAACACGCACCCTGGAGGTGCAAGGCGACACTGCTAACCAAGAAATTATTACAACGCTAAGCACATCACAAATATTTCTGTATTACCACATGTAATGTATTTCAGGGTGGACATTTCCTTTAAGTGTCAGCAGCAAACAGGGGGGGGGGGGGGAGTCAAATGTACAGTACATGTACACAATCAGTTAAACAAATGTGTGAAAATAAAAAGGCCATAAAAAGATGGTCTAGGGAGATTGTGGAAATGCTGTCTACCTCAGGTTATTAAAAATAAAAATAATAATAAAAAAAGAGAGACACAGAGAGAGAACCTGTCTAAATATCAATACTGTAGACTAAAAAAGTCTTGGTAAAGAAAAATACAAATATTCAGTATTCTTCAGTTTCATCCTATGGGATAGCTGAAAAAAATTTGAAATATTGTTGACAAAATGTCACTCTAACGCGGCTCTGCTCCTGAAAAAATACACTGGAGTTTAGACATTGACGATGAATAAAATCAAAATAAAATGAAACCTTTTTACATCGAGTCAGTTGATGGTACTGTGTAACCATCGATAGGTTAGAGGTTGTGTTTTAAAGTACAAAACCACTAAAATATTTTGTATATTGATTTGTTTTGTGAAAATGACCTACAAGCTGTTCTAATGCTTTTATATCGCTGTAAATCTGTACTTGAGTAGTTGAGATGTTTCTGTTTCTTGAAAAATCATTTATACTGTACAATGTGTTGTATAAACGCTGTGCTTTTGGGTCTCGTACATCAAACCAATACACACAACATGAGAGCATTTACCGTCATCTGTTTTTTGTGATGTATTGTATATGTCTTTGAAACATCAGTGCAAACCGCCTGTTCTGAATGCCTTGGCCCTTTTCTTTTCTCCACTTGTCCCAGTTTAGAGATTCAATTTTACAATGTACTCCATCACACAGAAGGTTTTTTTATTTAGGGCTGTTGGTTGTTGGTCAACACAGAAAAGGAGGCATGATTCCTTTATATTTCTATTCTCTTTTTTTCATAATCAGATAACAATACTAAGCAAGTGGTACAGTAGTGTATGGGCTCTAGTCTAGAGACAAGTTTAGACATTGACTTTGAATAAAATAAAAATAAAATGAAACCTTATACCCTATGGGGTATGCGAGAGGCACTGCAGCAGCCTCAACACTTGACTAACACATTCACAAGTTGTTGCTATTGGAAGGTAAGACTAGACAGGTCAATGGAAAAAAAAAAAAATATCAAAGCAGATCAAGCTTTGAACATTTGACTGAATGAAGCCAATTTTACAGTCACCTGCACACGACTCAGCTGGAAAGTGTATCTTCCCCGAACCGTTTAGATTTATATCCGCTTTATCCTTAAACTTTCCACAAGGTTTAGGAGTGTGTCTATGGGAATTTTTGACCATTCATCCAAAAGCATCTAAGGTCAGACACTGATGTTGGACGAGAAAGCCTGGCTCGTAGTCTCCGCTCTAATTCATCCCAAAGGTGTTCTATCAGGTTGAGGTCAGGACTCTGTGCTGGCCAGTCTGGTTCTTCCACATCAAACTCGCGCACCCAGGTCTTTAAAGACCTTGCTTTGTGCACTGGTGCACAGTCATGTTGAAATAGGAAGGGGCCATCCCTAAACTGTTCTCACAAAGTTGGGAGCATGAAACTGTCCACAATGTCTTGGTATACTGAAGCACTAAGAGTTCCTTTCACTGAAAGTAAGGGGCCGAACCCAACTCCCGAAAAGCAACTTCACATCATAATCCCACCTCCACCAAACTTTACACTTGGCACAAAGCAGTCAGACAAGTACTGTTCTCCTGGCAACCGCCAAACACAGACTCGACCATCGGATTGCCAGACAGACGTCTGGATCGCCACTTCAGAGAACACGTTTGGACTGTTCTAGACTCCATTGGCAGCATGCTTTACACCACTGCATCCGATGCTCTGCATTGCACTTGGTGTTATAAGGCTTGGAAGCAGCTGCTTGGCCATGGAAACCCCTTTCATGAAGCTCTCTACGCACTGTTCTTGAGCTAGTCTGAAGCAACATCTAAAGTTTGGAGGTCTGTAGCTATTGATTCTGCCAGAAAGTTGGTGTCCTCTGTGCACTATGTATCTCAGCATCCGCTGAGCCCACTCTGGGATTTTCCATGGACTAAAGTTGCTGTCATTCCCAATCACTTCCACTTTATTATACTACCACTAACAGTTGACTGTGAAATATTTAGTAGTGAGGAAATTTCATGACTGGATGAATTACACAGGCGGAATTCACTGAGCTCCTGAGAGCGACTCATTCTTTCACAAATGTTTGTAGAAGTGGTCTCCATGCCTAGGTGCTTGATTTTATACACCTGTAACCATGGGCGTGATTGGAACACACCTGAATTCAATGATTTGGTTGCGTGAGTGAATACTTTTGGCAATACACAAACAAATACACACATACATTTTATATATATATATATAGTGAATTTTTCCCATGACTGGTGATTTTAGAGCCACAGATTGCACATCATGATCTTTAGTTTAGATGTTTTGGTTTTGCTTCTAAACAAGTAGTCTTGAGGAATAGTTCTTCAGGCTTTCTGTTCTTCCTAGTTCTTCCTATTCCTGTTTCTCCAGAAACAGGTGTAGGTGATGACAGATGATCAGGCTGGTGATTAGTATACTGCTGATGCTAAGTGGTTGGATCAGATGAAAGGACAAATGAGGATGCTGCTGAGGTGGTTACATAAACAACCAATTTTGAAATGTTATCTTTATGCACTTACATTGAAGCCTGTCACAGTAAAATGATTCAATTCTATTTAATATGAAGAAATGAGGGGAGCTCAAGACTTATATTATTAGCACAGTATTGTAGCTGACCTGAAATTAAAAAATATGAGAAAGTTAAATGTACATCACGTCATTGATAGCTCCTAAATCTGTAGATCAACCCCAAATTTTATGTGAGCATACAGATGGAAGTAAATATATATATATATATATATATATTATAAAAAACAATTACATTCTTTAGGCAAAATTGTAACCATTACTGAATTCATAGCATTTAAAGACAATATATTTCTTTGTAAATCAAACATAAATCTTCGCTTATTTTTGCTTATTGCTTAAGACACCTTGACTTTTTCGACACCCACAAATTCAAATTCAATAATTCAGATCTCAAATACAGTATTGAAACAATGCATTCAAGGTGCTCCCTCCAATCAATCAATCAAAGGCCTGCAGTTAGACCTGGGATGCTATGAACTGATAAACAACACCTTATTTTATTCTTAAAAGTGAACTTTGCAAACTGAATGTAACTACAAGTAGTAAATCTAACATATAAAAAATATATTAAAATAAAACCATTTTTGTTTTCAAGTAGGTTAATTCAATACAAAACAAATGAATATAGATTGTGGTTATTAATGTAATATATTTTGTATTTCAGTGCTATTTTTATTACTAAATCCAATGATTGCATTAATAAGTCCATAAATTTCATTATTAAGAATTTAATTGTTGTTAAAATTTAAATCTGTATGACTCTTTTTTTGCTTTCATGATCACTCAACTTCATTTTCAGTAAAGCTCTAACTTGACTTTATTTGGACGTCCCTATCAATTCTGGTAAATAATTAATGCCCCAGCCCAAAGATCACCATTAAAAATTCATCATGGAGGTCATGTATAATGGATGCTCCAATGCTACCTTAGTAAAATGATTTTGGTCCAGTGTGAAAATTTGTAAGAGGAATTTGCACGCAATTGCTTTTTAAATTGCATTTAAGCATTTTTTTAAATACAAAATACCTACAGTTTATTTTAATTTTAGAATTGTGTGAAATGTAGTTAAACTTGGGGTAACATTTGTGATACATGGCACCAGAATAAATACATTAAAATGACCAAAAACTTACTTTTGATTTTATCCTGGTGATCTTTTTTTTTTTTTTTAATCCATAGAAAAATGCTAATAAACTACATGATCTAATTGAAGATTCTTTTTATTTAGCTTAGCATCAGCTTAGTCCATCAGTCAGACCCAGGAGGCTGTGTAAGTCTTTAGAAATCAAGTTATTCAGAAACATCTCATTCCAAAACTTCTGAAAATTTCAAATTGAACTGTATACAGTATTTCATTTAGATCTCCACTTTGTTGCTTTTCATTTACATTCATTTCGAACCATTTAGGAAGTTGATTTTTTTAAGAGTGACCAGGAATAGATGATTAACATTCTGAAATATGATTTACAGGAGTCTTCAATCTTATCCTCAAATGGTCAATCCAGTTCCAGGCTTTTATTCCAGCCAAATTGGAGGCACACTTGATAGTTGATTAGAGACCAATATGAACTGATTACACAAGTGGAACCAGGTGCTTGGTCAGAATGAAAATGCTAAAAACTTAAACTTAACCTTATCTTTCAGTTCTTGAATCATTATCAAATAGTATACTTCAGCTGAGAAATATCATTTTGAACATGTTTTGGGCAGGACAAGATTATAACCATAGATGCACCTTTTTTCACTGTGTTGTCTATGATTTATGATAACAAACATTTAAATTTTAAATAACCTAAGCTGTTCCTAAACAAGATATTTTACCCTGGAATTTGTATATCATGTTTAACAATATTAAAATACATTAAAACACATATTGTTTTTCTACTCTGTCTGAGCTACACATCCACCTTTAGTCACAAGGTTACATTTAAAACCTTATTACTGTAAGCACAATATCCGTAATATCTGAATCTATTCTTAACTGATGTAAATAATATTACAGCTAACCAAGTGAAATCTTGAATATAGTTATAAAATTATTAAACCTATTGTTAGACCTGTTTACTCATTTTTAACATGTATGGACATTATTATAACAATTAGCCTAATAAAAAAAAAAAAACTTTAAATTAATAAATAAATAAGTAAATTTTATTTGTATTTTTTTACAGAAGTTTTAGCAGTAAATAATAGATAAATCTCTCTCAATTTTTTTGCAGGTACTTATGATTCACAGCTTAAAAAATACTATATTATGAACTTTTATTTATTCCTAATGATCTCTTTGCACCATTTTATTGATGGAAATCTCTTTGTGATTATGTAGAAGATGGCCATACCCTTTGAACAATAAGATATTCATAGCAAATCTATTCATCCAGCAGCTCAGGTTGAAAAAAGAACAAGCTAAAGTGTACATTTGGGTTTCAGTAACCAGGATTGCACTCACTCACTCACTCACTCACCTTCTATACTGCTTTATCCTGTATTCAGGGTCGCGGCCAGCATTGCACTAGCCTGAATTTATTGGTTCAAGTGAGTTTTTAGATGATTGCAGTAAAAGTTTGTTGTGTACTTCAAACAAAAGAACAAAGTAAAGACAATATTAGGAAAGTAAGAGGCAGTAGCTTTAGTTCAGATGGCCTAGTTTGGTCCAAATACAGCAAAGATGCTTTACTTACTGCGTTGAGACAGTTTATTTTCTGGGTTTCTTGTTTACTTTTGGTTACTATGGAAGCAGTAGGTAGAAATCATGGTGGTATAAAAATAGGAGCTGACATCTGGTCATTACACAGCTGATGTCAGGGGTGGAGCCTGGCGCCATATTGGTACACTACAAGTCAAAAGTTTAATTCCATGGTTGCTCCTGATTTCTATTTCTTTCTACACTGTAAAGCAATACTGAAGGCGTCCAAAATACACAACAATATATAACTTCTTCGAACAGTTGATATTGAGATGTTTTTGCTACTTTTGCTCTGTAAAGTCTTCATAACGGCTCTAATCTGAGGTGAAGTTTGTTAATTGGTGATTTCTGAGGTTGGTGACTCTAAATGAACTTTTCCTCTGCGGCAGAGGTAACGTTTTGGTCTTGCTTTCCTGGGAAGGTCTTCATGAGAGACAGTTTCATCATGGAGCTTGATAGGTTTTGCAAATGCATTTGACACAATACTGTTCTTTTGTACATACAATCATTCATTATTGAACACCACTTGCACATTACAGGAACTCGACCAGGAGTTATTACCACATCCACCATACAGTCCTGACCTCGCTCCAAGCCATTTCCACACGTTTGGGCTGTTAAAGGTGTTCCTGGGAGGCCGGTCTGCAGTCCAGTCCGATCATGGTTCTGGCGTACTGAAAAAACTTTCTAGATTGAAAGTATCCAAGCACTAGTGAAATGCTGGAATAAGTGCATTAGTGTAGCAGGGCATTATAAAAAGAAATAAGGCAAATTTTTATTCTCATACAGTAACTGTGCTCTGTTATTTTGCACAAACAAATCCCGGTTTGACTTGAACACCCCTCATACTTTACTTTTATTAATTGTTTTGGATTAAATAATTAAACAAACAATTGACTTAAATATGTCATTTTTTTTTTAACATTAGTCTGAAAATAATTTCAACACTAGGTTAGACTTTTACAAATACTGTATACGTGTGTACATGCATCGGCAAATACACACAAGAAAATCATTCACTTTAACGATTTCCATGAACAAATTATTAACAACCCAACAAAAGATCATTAATGGTATTGTCACTGTACCTTTTGCTGAACATTGCACAAGGTCGACAGCATAGAACTTAACAACACTCCACAATGTGTTAAGATGAAACAATATGGCCGCCTTTAATTAAAACGGCTTTAGGGAAATGGCTCCTGCTATTATACCTTTATGATGGAGCTTAACTCCGCCTACATCGCTCTTTTTTTTTCAGCCTGAAAAATTAGTCAAATACTTACTGTGCGACTTTGCACTGAAAATATGGATAACACCTTCTGTATGTTACTCTGAATAGAGGAACGTGCGAAAAACTCTATAAATGGTGGACATATAAAATGTACAGCAGAAACCATTGAGAATTAGTCTTGTTATTGTTTGAAGTTTATCATCGCTTTACATGCTGTTGAAAGGACTGAGCTGGCGTAAAATTGATTCCTGTAAAATGATGCTCCTGTTACAAGATGAAATCTCATTATCAGTATAATAGCTTACAATAAATCAGAAAACAGTGTAAATATTAATGCAACAAAGGGTGTTGCAAGTTGTGGCCTAAGTGACAAGCTTTCTTCGAGAGATAGATACATATGGAGAGAGAGAAGCTATTACATAAAACATCTAGAACATTTAACTTTACTATGAATGCCGTTATAAAAAGATCCAACATTCCAGGATCAATCATGTTCAGGGTGGTTTTCCACATGCCTATAGTAACTAGCCATTTCAATAGACATCACACAATTACTATACACTCATTTCTCCTTGATTATATTAGAGTGTAGTTATAGGTTTCGACTTCAAGAAAACATATCGAGGCAATAATGAAATGAAAATAACATTTTATGAAATAGATGCACTTGTTAATACTATGTGCAATACATCAGCCATAATCAGCTATACAATATAAATAAATTGCATCGTGTGTGCAATTCACAAAGCCTTATTTCTCAACAGATTAATTAATTGTGGTTTAGTGTACTCAGAATACAACAATCAAACATATTTACATACATACATACATATAATGAAAGGCATAAACATATCCCATATTTGATAAGTGATGATCAATAAGGGCAACTAGATCAACCGTACATGTGTTAAAGTAGAGACAGATCGGAGCCACGTAGCTTATTCGTCCACGGTGGATTAATACTCGCTACAACATATATGTTTGCATCAGATTCTGAATTATCTACAAAATCAATAGACAGTATAAACATTTTTTTTTTTTTTTGGCAAATTAAAAATCCTACTGAAGCCACAATGTTACGGTAGGCATTAGCAGAAGTGTTTCACCACTAAAACCAAAAAGCTAACGAGAATAAAACATTTAATACAAATGAATCATGGTGAAAAGTTCAACAGATTTGGTCAGTCAGTGTGCATCAGACAGTCGGCTTGACGTTCAAGGAACCAACGTCGCACTGGTATAAAAGCAGTAATCAGATCCATCTGTATACAAGGTGAGGGAAGTAGCACTTTTATTACATTTCATATTTCGCCATCGCTATTCATAAGACTTTTCTTTTGAAAAGATGTTCACCTCCTCATGTTCACTGTACTACTCCGCCCAAGGGGTGACTGTCAAGTAAATGGAATCAAGCAGGTCCCAAAGTGAATCAGTGGAAGAATAAAGCCTGAAACTGAGACTCAAAGAGTTCAGATGTGCAAAGACGGAGCGAAAATAAGATCATAGAATGGAAGTACATTCACCAGGTGCCTTCTAAAGCATTTTTGCAGGAGGGAAGAAAAAGTGGTGTCTGGTAAATAATTCAGAGGGAGGCTCAGTCTCCGACTGGCACGCTCCAGACCAATTAGGCAAGGTCTGTGTACCTTCTCACACACACAAGTGCGCACACACACACACACACACATACACACCTTCACCAGCCTGACAGACCTTGCAATCAGCTTCTGTCCCTGAAAAGGCCTTGGACAAATTACACCGAGATTGGATGACTGGAAAACACAAGATTGGAATGAGTGAGAGCAGGAACGAAACAGTTGGTACACCTGTACCTTCATTGGAGGATGGCAGGCTACATGTTGTAGCAATTGCCTGACATATGAATCAATACTGCAAAGTAGAGAAGCAACGAGGGCCAAGTCTGATAACGCTTACCACCTGCCCTCAGTAACTCTCACCATGCTGTGCTTCATAGAACCATAGAAATCTGCTGAGCTAGACATGTATTTCAAATATAAATAACTTGATTTGTTTAGTTCTACAGTACCTCATTTGTTGCACAAGGATGTGTGTGTACTGAAAGTAATGCAAAAGTGGGCATAATGAAATGACAAACCATAACTCTCTCTCTATACAAAGGTATTACATATTACATATTCTTAATCACAATCAATGCATTTGCACCATCATCACTTTTGTCGCAGTTGACAGTCTCGTCCTTCATTGCGTGTCTTCAATGCTGGATTCCCTATTTTTTACACTTCTTTCTCCGTCGGTACACATCGTTCTGGTGATTGGTTAACATTTTATAGCATAGTAAGAGACCATCAACTGCAACATTATTTGTATATAGTTTTTTTTTTTTTTTACTGAAATCGAGGGTTGGGTTCAACAGTGCTGCAAATACATAAATTGTGATAGAGACTACTACTACTATGTTGAGTAATGCAATTTAACCCGTTCCAGAGGTGATATTTCATATCGTGAAACGTGCATTTTCCCACTGGAAATAATGTAAATGCAGATAATCCGTTCCAGCCACCCAAAAATATTACCAGTATTATCAATTTATATAATCAATGACACCATGTAGAAAAGACATGTAAATAAAGTCAAATATGAAACAAATAGACATTAAACCTCACTTAACCTTAACTTATAATTCTTCTTGGCACTGGCTGCTTTAAAATTTTTTTACTGAAAGTGGCTCTGTTTTCTTCTTGCTACCGTTCTTGCTAACATTCTTGAAACCCATTGGTGCTATGTCTTAAACCTTAAACAACACAAAAATATATATGTAAACTCACTTTGCACTGACGCAAACAAGTTTTGAACAGCTACCGGACGTACGCGTAACTTGGCCGGCATTCGGTTTGTTTGCTCTTCGTTTTTCGTTAAGGCAAAAAAATTCTTAAGGCAGGACGTTCGTATGCTGAAGTACCACTGTACTTATGTGTAGAGAAATCTGAACCATTTAAATCAGTTGATGAAAAAGTTATAGCCACTTTTGCCTTACTCTCAGTACAGCCCCAGTGAATATGTGTGTATATGGAAATAACACAGATGGTCCATAAAACTGATAGATTAGGCTCATTTTTACAGAAGCACCACTCAGCTTTGCTCTTCTTCACTGAGGTACTACGTTAGTCCAAACTGATATATGTTGGACAAAGCTGGGCCTAGACCAGTTTAAAAACAACAACAAAAAATATCATCTGAGGTATTGTAGGAGAAAAAAAAAACAACAACTGAGGAATTGTAGGACACATCTATATAGCTACACCTTTCAAATCAGTTCACATCGGTGGAGCTCTTTCACAATTTGTATGCTTTAACAGTCTACCTGAATTCAGCTGAGCTTCACCACATACATGTAAAGTACCCTCAAACACATATGTAGAATAATTCACTGATTCGTGCATTTTGAATGCCCAGGAAACAGTTAAAGATGGCGTAGAACATCACTAAACCTCTAAGCTTTCATGTCTTCCTGCTAGCAGGCTAATTAACGCTTATAAAATTAGCTCACCCTTGTCTCAGGAAGACACACAAATTATGATCAAGTTTCAGTCTCTCAGTTATGATTTCCATTATCTTAGTCAGAAAAAGATTAACTTCACAGGAACCAAACCTACCAAAATACATGAGTAACATTAGCTGTGGTAGCTAAATAGCTAGTCAATACCACTAGAAAACTAGCTCATATTTGTCTAAGGTAGACGCGCCACTGAGATAATGTTGCAGTCGTGATGTACTCATAAATGTATTTGACAGTAGCCTGCTACTTTTTAACAACACTTGCTAAGACAGCTAGCTGGCTAGTTAACTACTAGAAAACTAGCTTAAATTTGTCTTAAGTAGACACAGGATTAAGATCAAATTTTTTAAATCTTGGTTTTGATTTACATAGTCATACTCTCACAGATAGAACTATAGGCTAACTATACCCAAATACATAGGTCAGGAAGATTGGCTAATGTAGCTAGCCAGCTAACTAGCTAGATAATTGCTAGAAAATTAGCAAAACTTTGCCCGAATTAGACAGAAACGATGACAAGTTCCAGTATCTTGGTTTACATTCTCAATGTAACTAGGTGCTGATTTAATCTGTATTGCAATTCTACAATTATCATGATTTTATAATTGTCCAGATTCAAGATTTCTTTTTTTTTTTTTTTGTTACAATTTAAAACAAACTTGCTGCTTGTCAACGTGTAAATAGTTTAGAGCATGCCACCTGAAGTGTTATACAAGAATGGCAAAATTGTACCACCTCAAATGCAAACATATATAAATGTAAAAAATCATTTTCAGAATTGATTTTGGAGCCAATGTGCCGATACACAAATTGTCACTCAAAAGAATCCTGATAAATCACTCGATTCGGAACGATTTTGTCTCCCATTTGTAATTCTTATATCATGGAGTTAACTGGTTAATTGCAAGGAAGCCTTAGGTTGAGTTGAGTCAGATCAAGTTTCAGTATCTAGTCTTGATTTACCTGGTCGCACGAATATAACGTGTGTTCAAAAAGTCCCTCTGCGATGGTCATGTAGAGTAGGTTATGGGGAAATATTTGTTTAATGAAATTCATTATTATTCTGACTCATGTATTTATTTATTAAATCTCGCACTGTATCGTGATTTGTTAATCTTGTCTCCAGAAAAACTGCTTCAAATTTCCCACGGACTAAATCCATGTATTTATCACCAGCTTTCACAGAAAAATACACTGGCGACGTTAAGCAACTCCTCGAAATGGTGGCGCCAAACAAGAGCACGTCAATTAACTATTATTACTCTGTGTGGCCGCGGCGGAGAGACTTACTGAACGCACTGTGTATATATAATTCTATATAGTTATAGTTTTTTTATATATTTTTTAAAAAAGTGCTGGAAAGTACAGAAAAGGCTCATTGAGACAACAGGAAGCACTAAGGCTAACTAAAGGATTATGTTTAAGAGAGAGTACTGCGTATTTCCTAGGGGGAAAAAAAAGAGAACCATGTAATGTTGAAGGTAATGAAGCAGAGAGACATGAAAACCATGTAATTTCAACAGCTGAAATAAATTATTTGCACTGAATCTCATTTGAGAAATATAATTTGCTCTTGATATAAAAGCACCCACAGCATATTGAATTACTAACATGATTTGGGGACAAAGACACATTAACAGAAGCCTAAAAGATTATGTACTTCAGGTCAAAATAATCACATTTTTGTACGTTTTAATGGAAAAGCAATTAACAGCCAACAGACATGGGCCACATTTCATTTATTAATATTTTAATACGATAACTGTGTCTTTTTCTTTTTTTTTTTTTTACTTTCCTCGATAACGCTAATATGGAAGGAAGCTTCCTGGATGACTAGCCAGGAAAAAAATATTACAAAGGCTTGTGCAGTCACATAAAACGGCCCATTTGCTGTTTTTTTTCCTGCTGTTACATGCACCTGTCTGACAAACAGTGTCAGTAACTCAAGTAGTGGATTTGGAACCAGCTGTGTACAACTGTGTGTGTGTGTTTGAAAAAGATTGAGGTTTCCCATAATGCCCTGGGAAAAAGAAAAAAAAAAAAAGATAGATCCACCCTTTAATTCTTCCATCCATCAATCCTTTTCCCCTCCATTTGTGGTGTTGCTGCCTGGCTCGTTGAGACCTGAATGCTCCATCATGTGTGTGTTTTTTGCAATTGCATTTCGGCTCATTTAAAAAAAAAAAAAGGAAAAAAAAAACAAAATCCAAGGGTGATCATATACTGATCAACTACACTTCTCTATTCATGCCCCCCAGTCATGACAGCCCCCTTGAATCCCAAATAATCCTCTAATCCAAATATAGTCCCCTCTTCCTACCTGATACTCCGCCCCCCAATCATTAATCATAATCATAAAAAAGGTAAAAACAAGGTCTACTGCGGAATGGCTTTACTCCTCACAGTCAGTAGGGGGCGCCAGAGCCCCTGCGAGCTACTGAGGTGTGGTTGGCATCGTTCTTGCGGCTGGCATTGGCGGCCGGGGGGCTCCGAGCGACGGGCTGCGCCCTCCACCTGGCGCCTCGACTCCTCCCCCTGGGCCCTGTGCGGCCCCTCCCGGCCACTAGGGGTCACTTCTTCCGCGAATGCAGCGTGTCCTGGAACTTGGTGCTGGTGTAGCGCACGTGGAAGCCCTTCTTGTTGATGGTGTCATCTGATCTGAACTTGATGACGATGGAGTCGCCGGCTGAGTAAATCTCCTCGGGAGGCTGAGAGAATGCCCGCGTGCACACAAACACACACACAAACACACACACACATATAAACAAAAGGAAATACATAGAGAAGTTAGAATTACACTGCTTATTTCTGGTAAAAGGTAAATCATTTTACAATATGATAAATGCAGAACATTATTTTTCTCTTCATGTTATTAAATTGTTGCTTTAAATACACCATTAAAAAAAAACTAGATGTACAGTATGATGTACGCTGTTACGGCCAAAACAAAGTATTGTTGCCGGTTTTATTTTTTTATGCTATACATGTAATTTATTGGATTGATATTAAAATTGGTGTAAGCCTCTAGAAGCATATGACCTGTAAAAACTGTTGCTTAAATTAAAGCACTTGTGTTTTTGGTAAAAGTGTAAAACACAAAAAATCTGTAGTGTCCGTAACCATGTCAAAATTCATGTTAAAATATCTCAACAATTTAGCATTTTAGAATAATAAACCTTTTCAGGTTTATGTATTCTCATTGCGAAATCTAAATTGGCCAAGTTTCATCTGAATGACAATTAAGATCATTGAAAGATTTAAATAAAAAAAAGTTACCAACACTACGGACATAAAAGGGCATTAAGTTGTATTTATAAAATGTTTCTTTTTTTCTTAAACGTGCATATTTACAAAAAATGGATCGGGGGATAAGAACCATTACGTATTATGAGAAATGGTGTTATATGATCCTATCTGAAAATTCCCTTTTTGACCTAGGTAAAACACTTTTTAGCACCAGTACCATGTTTTCATTCATCATATTATTTCTGCCAGTTCCAGTACTGCCGAACTAAAAAATAATACAACATTTGTAAAAAATTTATTTGTTAAAAGCTAGAATTTCTAGCTAGAATCCATTTTTTGCATCATTATTGGTCCCAAAAGTTACATGACAAGGTCCATGTAGTAAATTAGACTTGAAAACAGTAAAAACGGTAAAAGTACTAAAGCAAATAAATTGTTTTTTTTATTTTTAAACATAATCCATACATTTTACAACTATAGAAACAATAACATATTAGAATGGATGCATTAATATAATCCTTACAAACAGAACTACTGTCCGAGCTGCTGTTATAGAAAATCACTTACCAACTACTGAGTTAATTAAGTTCATTTAAGTTAATTAACAGTATTCTTTTTAGTGCAAATAACATTAATCACTTTCTTTTAAAAGTCTGACTCGAGCTCATACCCCTTTTTGACCACAAATATCAAATACACTGCCTATTCAAATCTAATATTTAGGCAATCTAATATTTTATATTTGACCACGTTTGGATTAAACACAGCACGCAATGTGGTGGTCAGTTCAAGTTTAAAAATGATTCCTTATGCTCCCAGAACCACTCTTTCGTGATCCAAGTAGAATATGGCCATGCCATTCAAAAACACAAAAAAAAAATGTAATAACCTGGTCATTCAGTACATTCAGGTCGTCAGCTGACTTCATTTTATTGCCACATAACGTGAGCAACTGAAGCAACGCCAGATACAACCCCATAACACTGTCTCCAGAGGCTTGTACAGTGGACACTGTGCATGATGGGTGCATTACTTCATGCAACCCCCTCAACCCTCCATTGGCCTCACCTACAAGTGGTTTACTTATGACCACACAGCGGTTTAATCCTAATTCTGTAAGTTCTTATAACACCATGTGTATGGAAACGCTCTTACTTTCACTATTAAACATTTTACAATGCGACTTCACCAGGTGTTTAAGTGATCTCCAGTCTCAATTTTACAATATACCACTATACTAGTATTCTTTCAGCTCTAATGCTTACTGAGATCAAACATCATTTATACTTATTACATTTTATCACTGAGCTGATAGTAGCAGCATGATTTGCGATTGCTTAATATGTATCTAATGAATCTGTGCTCTTCCTATCGCACCTTTCCACACCTCATTAGCCAAACGACTCTTAAGTTGAGAAACATTTTTTTCTAATAGCTTCAGGACTCAGAGTGCAGCACACACTGCAGTCACCCTTCATCCTCTGACAATCCCAATCGAGCAAACCCAGACATCGCCTGGACAAGCAGCCCTTATTATTAAGGCCAACCTAATGTCATCAGGCTGCTAGGTGACCTATTGAGTTCAGGCTCTCGTTTCTCCTTCCCTCTTGCTGCTGAAGCCTTGCCGTAAAGCCACCTTAACGCTTATTAGCTCTACCTAATCGCTTCGGAGAAAAGAAGCGAAAAGTCCTGCTTTTCTTTATTCAGCTCTAAAGGCTGAAGGACAATGCACGATAAATCCATCAGACCTGGACCATCTCAAGTAGTGCTTGTGGAGAGAGGATAATTAAAAGGCTCTGGGTTTACTGCTGTGATTCCCATGTTAACTCACTATTAATGTGGTGCAAGAATAAACATCAATTACAAGTAAGTAATTGTTTGGCTCAAATTTCAACCACAGTGTACATGAAAATGGTGAATCAGAGAGGAAATGTTGAATGTTTTCAATTCCATAAACCTGGAATTTTGTATAAATCACTCGATATTGAATAGAAAGGTGCTATTGTTTTTTTTTTATGCTCATTAAACGTGAGCCACTGATAGGAACTCGGAGAAGATGAGGACTTTCGCGACCACTTTCGCTACAACATTTTTCCCCCCACTTGATTCAGACTTCTTTCACCTTCCTATGCTATGATTATTCCTACCTCGTTAGCTACAGATTGGCTGGTAGTACCTAATCAGCCTGTTGATTGAACTATTTTTGCAATTGTCCAGTCAACAGGGCAATTAAGAGCAAATCAAAATGCATTGTGGAAAATGCAGGAATTATGGGAACGAATTTAATTGACCTTTGTGATGCTTCTCAAAGTCAACTATTTTGCGCTTACCCCAGATCCGCAGTACCGGCCGAGCCTTGGGGCCTTGGTGTCGGCGCCGTCGTACAACTCCATATAGTCGTAGCCGCAGTCGGCCTCCTCTTCAATCTCGAACGTCTGAAAGATGAGCTCAACACCGTAGCCCTTCTCAGCCGAGATCACCCATTGGCAGTCTGACGCACCGGGATAGTTGTTGTCCCCAAACTGGGCATGTGAGTAGAGGTCTTTGGTCTTCACCTCGGCTTTTAATTGACCTCCGCACTCTGGAATCAAAATCAACAGTTAAATACTGCAGCTTTTAAAACATTAATTATTAATAGGTTATCAGTATATTGCCTTTTCATAAGTGGATCCCAACCAAGTGCTATCTCATGAGCAACATTAAAAACACTGGCAAGTGATGTGAATAACAAGTGATGTGAATAACAAGAAATAATAGGCATCATGTGAAAAGTACATTTGATAGAAGAAATTGACAAATGAGGGCCTGACTGAGTTTGACAAAGGCCAGATTGTTGGGTGCTCCCGACATGCAGTGGTTCATACCAACCAAAAGTGGTCCAAGCAAGGAAACCCATTAAATAGTCTAATGGTACATGGATGACCAAGGCACAATGAGGGCAGCAGTGGAAGAAGGTAGCTAGGTCTGATGAATCAGATTTTTTTTTCATCATGTGGTTCGCAGTGTGCAGGTTCGTCACATGCCAGGGGCAACGATGGCACCGGGATGCACTATGGGCAATGTTCTGCTGGGAAACCTTGGGTCCTTAAGTACCTACCTTCATGGGAACTGCACTAGTGCAAACTGATACACTCCAAAAGCCTGTTCAGTAATGGTTTGAGAAAAATGACAAGGAGTTCAGGGCGTTGTCTTTGACCTGGTGCCAAGACTTGGTGCCTCAAAGAGATGGAGTTGGTTTGGCAGTACAAGGGGGATCTATACAATGTGAGGCAGGAGTTTTAATGTCTATAGGCCTTTATATATTTAGCTCCAGGCTTCTCTTTAATTCTGACATCAAGAGTTCACAAAAGTATCAAGGTGACATTTTGTTAAAATTGCACAGGCGTGCCAGGAAAACTCTACCTTCTGCCCAATCAAAAAAAATGGAGAATTCAGGTTCAAAAGGGATTCAAGAGCTAAAAAAAATGCATCAATAGAGCCCTTATACAAACTTACTTAGTTTTGGTATACTTAAGACAAGCTGTGTGGGACCCCTAAAGCAAAACTGCAATTTAAGGAAGTTTTTCGCTTCTAGGACTTCAATTACACTTTTAATCAATGGCAACTCAAGCAGTCTAAAAAAAGGAACTAATTCCCCAAGCACCATAATTTGTACTTTAATACAGAGCTGGTTTCTTTAATTTCTAAGTTGTTGTGAATGCTGTGAATAGAACTCCACACACCTGCAGTATGCGAGGCCTCAAATCCTTTCTTCTGCACTGAGTTGTCGGAGAAAAAGCGAATGAACATCTTGTTTCCGGACGATGTGACTGGAGGAGGTTTCTTGGAGCCGCAGTAGCGTCCGAGGCTGGGCGCCTTTCCATCACGGCCATCGTAGATCTCAATGTGGTCGTATGCGCATTCTAAATGAGGCTCCATGTCAAGTTCATTGAAGGCCTACACACAGTTTATAGTTTAGACATCATTTAATGGCAGTGCACAATAAATCTACAATACTGATCGGTTGCACAGAATATTAGAGCTCTGTGACTCTGTTGAAACTAAAGACATAAAGGAGAAGGAATGTACGCAGTGCTGACTTCTATGGAGATGGTTTTTGCCCGTTTGGGAAACAGGTAATCTGAACAAAGGTTAAGAAAGCTTGCCAGGTTCTAATTGTTAATTACTGTGGTAATTGTATACAATCAAGCTTAATTAAAATGAACGCAACTTTAAATTAAGTGAAGTTTAGCTAATTGGCAAAAACTCTTTGTAACAGTTCAGTCAAAGCTCTTGGCTGCCCTCTCTGGCAGAAAAATGTTACTGCAAGCTACTTGTATCATTTTGTAACACTTTGTGGATTGATTTCACCGTAAAGGTGACCAAATAATTAAACATTCAGAAAGAATTCAATGCTGTGTACTTAACTGCATGGAAGTTTTAGTAAACAGTGGTTAATTGTTGAGTAATAAAGCCCCGTTCAAAAACCATCGTTGTGTTACTACAGGAGAAAGAAAGGGAAAAAAAAAAAAAACTTTCCGTACTATTTTGATGCGATGTCCGGGCGTGGTGGAGAGAGCCCATGTGCACGCTTTCTTACTAGGGTATTTATCAGGCCAGTTGGGACTGGTGATGGTTCCACTCACACTGTTCACCGTGTGATCACAGCCGGCTGCAGCATACACACACATACACAAAACCAGCACAGTCAACAAAGCATCCAACAACCAGGTCCTTCGTACTGTTTATTTCTTTTTTTTTTTTTTTCCTCTCTTTTGTTCCCTTTGCATTTCTGAAAACCAGTGTTGTTCTTGGCAGCCTGATCCAACCATCTGTCTACCCTCCCATTCTCCACTCCTCGCTCTCTCTCGCTGTCTTCCTCTTCTGTCTCCCCACAATAGGGAAGGATCCTCTATAAATATCCTCCTGGCATTTAGTGTCAGCGAGCTGAAATCGATGGGGAGGGTTTTAAATAACCCTGAGCACGCTTGCTCTTAGTTTTCTCGAGTGTACTGAAGGTTCTTCAGCTCTCTGCTAGAGTATTTTTTTTCCTGAGGTTGCACAGAGGATACCAAAGCAATTTTCTTGAAGCATAAAGTGTAATGTTGAGGGGAAAAAAAAGAATCAAACGGTTTAATCGCAAGTCTACAGCGTATAAATCATTTTGTGGCCCAGGAATACATTAGAATTAGGCTATTTTTTTTTCCATATTGCCTGACTGAATAATGGTCTTATGGTCTTACGGTCTTAGAAGACAAACTGTGTTTACAAAAGTTTGCGTCAATGTTGTATCGATGGCGTGTATAACTAATTCCAAATTCTGTGATCTGTGGGGCTGCTTTTTTTTTTATATATGTGAAGGGTTTTGTAGTGGACAGTTTAATTAGCATGTACGAATAAAAGAACGATAAAAGATCGTTTCAGAATGAGGACCATGCAGGTATATCTGACAAAACCGTCATGTACAGTACTGTGCAAAAGTGCTGAGCCAAAAATGATTGATTCATGTTTTGCGTCAGACTTTCTTGTGTTGTTAATGTCCAGGCTTCCTGATTGACGTTTTGTAGCCTAGTCACTTACTGGAGGTTTCCAGGCCCCCAAATATGAAAACAGGCTTCACACTATAGAGCTTCCATTTGCCCAGTGGCTAGTTTTTGAAATTTTTATTAAGGATTCAATCCTACACCATATACGGTACTATACGACTGTGGATCACAATCTTCTCACCTTCTTTGCAGTCGTGTTTATTTTCATGCAGGACAAAACCGCTCCTGCACTGGCAACTATAGCTACCAAAGGTGTTCACACACTCGTGCTGGCAACCACCGTTCTCCTTCGAGCACTCGTCCTTATCTGTGAAGGGACAAACCAGAGTCTCAAAGATCACAGATGCATTTCTCGCAATTTTTACTCTTTTTTTGCATAATAAACAAAACAAACAAACAAAACCCCTTCCAGTATTGAATTTCTTGTAAATGAGCCAGAGTACCTGAGAAGAACTGAGCCTTGAAACCCTTCTTGGAGACTGTGTTGTCCGATTTGAACTCGATGCGCATGTTGTTGTACTGAGAAGTGATGGTCTCCGGCTTCTCGGCGCCGCAGAACTTCCCGTGCAGCCTGGAGTCTGCAGAAAGACCGCTCCTGACCTCGACAAAGTCGTACTTGCACACCTACGCAAGGGTGACGATTGAAAGGGAAAGACAACGTGTCAGTTGAAACGGAAGGGGTGTTTGAAATGCAATTTGCACATTTGTGATGCTGTGAGGTGGAGAACTTGTGGTTATGGAAGTGGATGTTGATGCTGCATGGCTTTCCAAGAAGCTCTGGTACTTTTCTCATGCCTGTCTTATTATTTAACCCTTGCTAAGGTGTCTAGTACATTTAGTGTATTTGAACTACAGCAATACCTCGGCATATGAATTTAATCCGTTCCAGAGGCCAGTTCTTAGGGCGAAATTTCGTATTGCAAAACGCATTTTCCCATAGGAAATAATGTAAATGCAGATAATCCGTTCCAGCCACCCAAAAATATTACCGATATTACTAACACTATAATTATAATTTTTTGCATTGAAAAACAATCAAAACATTTAGAAAAGACATGTAAAATATTAATTAAACCTCATTTAACCTTCATTTATGATTCCTCTTTAAAAATTAAACTGAAAATGGCTCCCTTTTCTTCTTGTTAATGTCCTTGATAACACTCTTGGGACACATAGTGCTATGTCTACACTAAATCGTACACAAAATGGCAAAAAGAAAACACCAAAAAAATATGTAAACTCGCTTCTATTGGCTGTCCACTGATGCAAACAAGTCTTAAACGGCTCCCGGACGTACGCGCAACTCCGGTCCGGCGTTCGATTCGGCTCAGTTGCCGAAAATGCTTCATACGTCGAGGAAAATTTCTGGCAAAGTTTCGATTCTTAAGGCGGGGCGTTCATATGCCGAGGTACCACTGTATAACAATAATTCCTGTATAACAATAACTTATTTCTACAAATCCTACCTTATCGATTAGCTGTTCTTATCAGGTTTTACCCATGACATTTTTAAGCCTTAATAAATCAATTCCCCATGCATTCTCATTATCTTAACGTTAAAATTCCCTTCACGTCGCTTCCCCTGTGTCACATTTCGCCTCTAAACTCCCCGGAATTCAACTGAAATACATTTCCAAGCACTTAGCCAACCTGCCCTTAGAGCCCAGACCGCCGACTCTGGCAGAAATGAAGCAGACAAACCCACCCCACGGCGAGGCAAAAACCTAGCGCTCACATCGTTGCCCTCGGTCTCGAAGACGTCGAAGAGCAGCGTGATGCGGTACTGCGTGGGCGCCACCAGCTGCCAGACGCAGTTCTTGTTTGGCGGGTACTCGCGCGGCCAGCCGGGACTCGTGATGGAGCCGTTCAGCTTGGTGATGAAGCCGCCGCACGCAGCTAGAGGCACAAACAGAGAAAGATAATGTGTCAACACTTGACACGTCCACTGCAAACACACTCAGATGCTACTTTCTCCTGCCAGCATACGCGGCAGGAAGCAAAAATGGTAAACAGATGTCTGGAGATCTGAATCACTAAAAACACATTAGGTGACAAAACACAACAGAGGGACAAATCATGATGGGGTTAAAGGGAAATAACGCAACCCTAGAAAAGGGTCGCCATTAACAGCTTGAAGATTGAAGTGTGTTGAAAAGTTGTATTTCCTTTTCACAACAGTAATTTTGCCAATGATTACGAGTTTTAATTAACTATTTAGAATGTCTGTGAGACAAGTTTCTGTTATCACTTATGATATAGCAGCTAGAAAGACCTCTTGGTTCCTTCAACAACCTCTTGTTTCATTTTGTTTTAGGCAATGAAGAAAAAAAAAAACATCTGGGGTGCAGGATTTTGCACTGAAGAAAAGAAAAAGAAGAAAAAAAAGGCCTCCTTACAAAAAAACTTCATCATATTAACAGTCAAACGTTATGTCTCCAGTACAAGTCCTTGTATCAATGTGTGAATTAATATAATGATTCATAATCATATTATAATCATTTATATAACTTGAGATTTTAAATACTACTGTCAAAGCTGCTCTTAAAGAAAATGAATCAAGGCTCTATTTAGCTGACCAATCAGAACTGACAATTCGATAGCGCTCTGGTACAACGATAGAAGCCCTTGTGAAAGAGAGAGGGGAGGAAAAAAAAAATGAGAAATGAGATTTTATAACAGTACAGCTTGCAATAATGAGAAATTGCTGCAGCACAGAATGTGTGCGAAACCTGGCAAGCGCTCGAGTAGAAATTGTCCTCAGAGGCGGCGACGAAAACACAAACCGAGACAAAGCAAAAGCAAAGAAAAGCGCCTGCTATTGAGGTGCTTGCATACATAAATCACTGCCTTTTAACCGAATCACTAAGGTCCTGTGTTAATCAAAAGCTATAAAGCAAGGCATGTGAACAGAACACAGGGGAAAAGGTGTTAATTGGCCATCTGCTCCAAATTAATCAGTGGGTAACACCCCGGACGTCCATCGCGGACCACGCGGACAAAATGAGGATAAGAGGCGTTTCCATGGAAACCACCATGCCACTCAGAGATGCCGTCACACAGCGAATTCTTGTGAGATTTAAGCAAGTCTACATTTAGCTTCAGACTGACCTGACAGGTTCCTTCTGTCTTACAGTGACTGAGGTTTCAGAGGAATCCGCCAGCACCATGATGCTTTTAACTATGAAGTGATAGAAGGATGAAAGTCCTCTAAATCGCAGATGATTACATTAGATAAAGCAGGACAGCAACACAAGCTGGAAATGACCTTTAGCATTTAAACTCAAGAATGAACCATTTTTCTGAGTTGTATTTTTTTTTTTATTCCTGTATTTGAACATAACACAAAAAAATCCCATCCAATAAATTCCTGATTCAAGATAACACATTTTTTTCCTCCTTTACAGTCCAAGAAATAATATTTAGAAATTCCTTACATGAGATGAAATTACATAAAAATAAAGAGACTGAGCTCCTCATAAGATGATAAACTATGTAGCTACAGTAAACGCACGCATTCCTCCTCCAAGGACAGATGTGCAGTAAAGACCTGCTGGCCACTAGGGGCAGTGTGTGGTCACATTTCAATAAGGAGAGAGGGGGAAACAGAACCTGGTGTATTTGTGAGAAACAAGCAAAATGATGATTTTTAAAAATGAAAATCTATTGGGTAGTTATTTAGTTTGTTACTTTCATACAGTAATGTCCGAACTTTCTTATAGGGCAAACTGAGAAAGAAAGAAAAAAAACACATTTACAGAAAGAGTAACTTTAGTATGCTTGATTACTGCCTTTATAGTATTTTAAATCAGAGCAAATTACCAGATCAATAGGTGTTTTAACCATTTAATCTCAATACGTATAACCCTCCTGATCACACTCTATAAACACACCCCATGTACTGAACTCGAATAAACAACGTGCCTTAATTTACAGCTGATTATTCTCGCATCCAGCTTTGTGAAATGTAACTGAAACAAGTTTGTTCCTGTTAACACTTGCGTTACAGCGTCATTCCTTTCCCAGCCTCTCTTTTCTCTATCTTTAATTTAATATGACAAAAAAGGCAGCTTGGCATATTTCTAGGTGGAAAAAAACAGAAAGTGGAAACTTCTTTGTCCTTAAGACTTTTCCATTGTGGAAAAATTATAGTTTGTTACATAAACTCTGGCATTGAAGACTCTTCCTTTTAACATTAGTTAAATAATCTTCTCCTTGCAGAACACTGTATTGTATTTAATTTAATTTAACTGTTTCATATTAAACTTAGGACTATTAGAATATATGCCCTTTGTGCATTGTTCCTTTACAGGGATTAGAACAAGCAACACATTCTGTCCAAGGGGCAACCTCCGGGTCTAAAAACAAAGCCAATGCAGAAGTGTCACAGTGTGCAGTTCATTGAATGACCACTAGGATGACCACTGGCTACAAAACTGAGTAAATCCTAATGCTAAAAAAATGCTCAACGTTACAGCAGAAATAATCTTTTTTACAGCTACAAAATAAATAAATAGATAAAGGTTTGATCTCTATAACTGAATTTCCCATTCATGACAACCATACAAAGATGAATTTCTATATAACTCATCAGTTGCATAATTAACTCATCAATTAATGCATAATTAACGGCATGGCTGATTTGGTTAACAGCTGCGTTGCAGTTGTCATACCACTGTTCGCATCACTTTATTTAACCAGCTAACTAAAATCGTTGTAGTTTGACATACTCCAAAAAACATAGGAATCGACATCGCAAGATGTGCATGATATGTATGTATGGAGTTCAATCAAATATAAAAGTAACATTA
>JAOVVA010000036.1:3344660-3357606 GCA_028565275.1 Leiocassis micropogon | reverse complement strand
AAAAACATAGGAATCGACATCGCAAGATGTGCATGATATGTATGTATGGAGTTCAATCAAATATAAAAGTAACATTAGCATATAAATTAACGTTAGCCACCTGAGCATTTTAGCTAAGCCAATGCCAAACTAGCTAGCTTGTAACTTAAGTACACATATGTGTTCCCACCAACAGCCAGACGCCGTTTGTTCAACCTATTTGCCCATTTATGGATTAACCAGGATTTAGGTGGAGTTGGAGCTCCTGCCAAGATGGTGGCGACCAGGGCAGTTGAAACTCAAAGAACGGTCTTCAGAAAACCCCTGAGTAATGTCACAGAGGGTTAGTCCACTTGTTATACAGTCTATGTTTCTGACCAATCAGATTTGAGAACTCAACAGTGCTGAACTTTATAATGTAAATTCATTGGAATGGGGCTGCAGATTAGCCTTGTGCTATATGTGCTACATGTACGCGGCATCGGTTGCCTGTGCGCAGCAATGCTTAGTGTGCGGTCCCTAATTAAATGAACAAATAAATAAAATAAATTGTATTGTGTGATATAAACTACCAACTTCAGCCTTTAAACCAATTCAAATCGTATTCAAACAGTCGTTCAGAAGAATGAATTCTTAGTATTTCCTAATGAAAATTACAACATGGTGACTTTTTTTTGAGTATGCAAAAGACAAAAAGCTTAGTTTGAAAAATCACTCAGATACAGGAACGAATGTAAGGAGTCCTTTGCTTGCTGCTTACAGTTCGACCGTGCACATATGGCGCTAGTCAGCCATATTGAAACTTGTAGTCATGGTGCACTCACCCTCGCAGCTCCGTTTGTCTGCAGCCAGCTCGAAGCCTGGATCACACGCACACTTATAACTGCCTAGTGTGTTTACGCAGCGTTGCTCACAGCGACCGTTGTCTGGCCTTGAACATTCATCCATCTCTGCAATAAAAACCCACGCACCATAATGAACGTAAAGTTAGTGAACTGCAAAGCAAGGAGGAAGACAAAAAAAAATATCATCTCTATACAAGTTTGAAACAAGTAAAAACATGCAAAAAACAAGAGATTCTTTTAGAAGAAATAATCGATATTGTGGTGATGTAATGCGGCCCAATCGAAAGTGGAGTACTACCCTAGAGTTGACTATATTTCAATACCCTTTAAACCTCAGCAATATACCAAGGATTTCTTTAATTATCACTTATGGAACACATTCAACACAACATCAAGTGCGATATTACCTTGTATGACAGTTCCGCAAACACCATTTATTATCAACAGATTATGGTTTGTTTGTTTATTTAACCAGATATTTTGCTCCTCCTCCACCTATCCTTCCACGACTGGTGAAACTAACTAGCCGCGAATGGTGGAGCTGGCAAGTGTAATTAACAGGAGTGAAAGTAGTTTTATATTCTTACCGGTACTACGTAGCCAAAAGTTGAGGGTAATAAATCACTGCAAAATCCCAAATTGCGTTAAATTGAAAACTAGTGTTCTATATGTAGGGTGTACACCAAGTAGTGCCCTTGACTAGGGGTTAGGGAGGGATTTGGGATTCAGACTAGTGCTAGAAACTAGTGTCTTTGTAGCTTGCCTTGGCGTGAATAAAATAACAGAGGGATTTTGGAATGATTCAGAAGCAGTTCTTAAAGATGCTACGACTAACAGTCATTAGAACCCATGGGACACGGAGTGATACATGTAGTTACAGTGCTGTTACCATCTATTATCACCACTTGTGAAATGTCTCTCGTCCAATCAGGTAACTCGGTCAGGACTAACTGTTGTATATATTTTTTAATCATCTCGTTTAAAAAAAAAGAATGACTAACAAATATGACCTGGCAAAAAAAGTAAATGTGCTTTATTGAACGCACTCCACAAGCTAGGAAGTAAGTAAGAGAATATGAACACAAACATAAGCACAGCAGTCATAACAGATACCGCTGTTACGTCTGGCATCAGGATGCATTTTCAGGTCCACACCTTTGAAGAAGTTGGCAGCGAACCCGGCTTTGTTGACCGAGCCATCAGACACAAACTTCATCCAAAGCTGGTTCGAGCTGCTCTTGATATCATCCGGCTTGTCGTATCCACAGAAGCGGCCCAGCAACGGACTGTTTTCCGAATTCCCATCGCGTACCTCGAGATAGTCATAAGCACAGCTGTCGTGCCTCTCGATCTGAAGACGAAAAAATGAAACTGGTATGAAAGGTAAAAATGTAATACAGCAATTAATACAGCAAATAATACAGTATTTTTTTTTTTAATGCAAAAATACTGCTTTTTGTTTGACTCGAGCCAACGCCATAGAATATGAACAGCCTGTACTCGTAAACTGTGGATCACGTGGAGCTTTGTCTTTATTTGCACCAGCTGGTTGGAAGCGGGACCAAAACTAAAGCAAACCTCAAGACAGTCTGCTGGAACGGAGGAGTGGAATCAGTGGGACGAGGCAGGAAGATGAGAAGAAAGCAAATGAAAAGCTATGCTTAACGTTAAGTAAGCCTCTTAAACCACATCAATTTGCCAACTACTAACTTCTCTAATTTATTCATGCATGCATTGTACAATTTAACCATTTACAGGAACAATGTTGGAAGACATTTCTCTTCTTCTAGTACTGCACAAAAAGAAGAAGAAGGAGATGAAGAAGGAGATGAAGAAGGAGATGAAGAAGGAGCCACTGGGCAGTGGTGACTCAATGGTTAAGGCTCTGTGTTACTAAGCAGAAGGTTCAAGCCTCAGCACTGCCAAGCTTAACCATGGGCACTATCGACTATCTATCTACTACCTGCACTCTGACCGCAGCTTGATCTATATGTGACAAATAAATGCTGCTTCTTATCCGTCTTCTATAACAACAATGACGTTTATTAAGAATTCATAGCTATATTACTTACTTCAAAGGACTGGAAGGTAAGGCCTACATGGTAGCCCTGAGCCACAGTGATCTTCCACACACAGACTTTATTGGGTCTGTAGTCATCTGGGTAGTTTGGAGACTGGATCTGCCCATTATCCTTCTTCACTTCACCACCACAGATAGCTGAAAGATAATACATTTATTCCTTCATATACATTTAGTCTCGCAGCAGACACTTTTATCCGAACCGACTTGCCGGCGACTTGCAGAATCCGATCCAGACAAGAGACAGAGACTTTATCCAGACAATAAAGCTTTGCTCAAGAGCACACTGTTAGTAGTGCTGGGAAATAAACTCACAACTTTCTAGTCATTAGAATCATATTTGAATTTGTGATCTACAGCTACCACTTTAGAAAAAGAAGATACATGACTAGGAGTATTTCCACATTAGGTTTTTTTTTTTTTTTTTAATGCTCTGGTCTGAACACATTTTGTCCAGTGATGGCACTCACTCACACAGGTTGTTGCCTTCATTAAATGTAAATTAAATATAGTAATATCTTAAGTATACATGAAGTACATTGACATTTGCGATGAACGGCTTGTTTGAAGATCTGCACAAGCATCTTGTATGCCCCAAATATACATGCTGTTGAAATCTTATTATTGTCTTTTCAACACGTCCTAAATCTCATGGTCACAAATGTTTTTTTTTTTAAATAAATTATTTTTTTTCTTTTATATTTATATATACAGTATATATAATAATTTATTTTATATACATTTAATTAATTTTATTTATTATTATTATTATATTATATTACATTTAATTTATTTAAAATGAATGTAATAAAAAAAAAATTTTGTTACAAATGTTAAAAGTTGAACAATGTATGAAAATGTTGGGTCACACCTCTTACACCTCTATACAAAACTTTATACTCATGTCATGGCTGCCAGCGAAAACCCTAAATCCCAAAGCTCCTACATACAATTGAAATTAATTAAACTGTCAAAGAGCAGCCTGTATCTCTGGAGTGTCATCTGCCATAATTGTTATTTCTAAACAAGCTTAGCGAATAATTCGTTCTATGCTGTGCTGCCTGCCAAGATGTGAATACTTTTGAGCATGCTCACTGTGGGATCATAGAGGAAATAAATGCATGAAAGCATATATAAATCAAATAATTATAAACCTGTAGGATTATAGAGAAATGGCAACATTTCATAATTTTAAATGCAAACATATAGAAATAAAAAAAAAAAATACAAAATTTTAGTCGCTGCATGAATTACTGCACAACAGAATCGCGATACATAACCAAATACATTTTTGACCTCATGTCTGCTGCATAGATTTAAGTTTACCTTCATACACGGCTGAGAAGCCTTTGCCCACCCAGTTGCTGCTGCTCCTGAACTCGATCCACAAACGGCTGTCTGTCGAAACGATCGGCTCAGGAAGCTTGTCTCCGCAGAATCGACCTGAACACGCAGACGAATTTATTACACCAAATTACCCTGCTTTCGAAACCATACAGAATTGTCTAAGAGTTCACGTTACACAATACGGACCTTTGAGTGGGGCTTTCCTCCAGTATCCATCTCTGATCTCCACGTGATCGTACCAGCACAGATGACTCCGATATAGATCCATGGAAGTGAAATTGAGGATGATCTGCAGGGAAAGAGAATATATCAGTCCAGTATAAATTACACTCACAGCCTGATAGGAGGATTCCCTCAATAACAGCTTGTCATTTTTAGTAGTGACACAACTGGAACATTCAGCATAACGGACTGTGTAATGAACTCTCTTCCTGAGCCGCGCCAAGGGAAAACAATAGACCGTAGTGTTAAGCGGAATGTTGGGAAGTGTGCTGCGAATACTGCGGTGTATCTGCACTAACAATCATCAGGTTTTAGGCATTTTTAGGCCAAACTTATTTTTTTTCTGTTGCATTTAAATTCAATAAAGCATAATAAAAATATAATTTAGAGATATTAAATGATATCATTGAAAAAACTTGAGATAATCGAATATTTTGTCATTTTTTCCAATTTTCCAGAATTCAAGCACAAGCAACATCCACACAGCAAATTTCCATGTATTATGTGCAACCATGATGTTTATATTGCAAAATGAAATTATGATAAATAACTGTGAACTAAGATCAAAGAATGTGGAAAATATTTTGATTTAATTTAGAATTAAGACAAAAAGCAAACATTTTCAAAAGGTTGTATTGTAGAACAAAACCAGCTGTTATTATTGGTTTGTTTGTTTTAGTTTTGTGGAATTTATAAGAAGCATTATATTTCTTTCCCCTTTGAATATAATAATAAAAGAGAAAGGAAAGGATAGAATTTCTGAAATCAGATTGTGCCTGAGCAGCAGAGTGGATACTCAGGAAAAGATGCTCATTGAGCTGTTTCATGAAGTAACCTAGTAGTAAATAACATTCTCATTTATCAATATTTTATATCTAAAGTTGAGTAATGTTGTTTTTACAACAAAATATTCCTGTCAGATTTTCAATAAAGCAGTTTTTTTTTTTTTAACTTGTACATTTGTGATAAATGCGACTCACTTGAAAATTACAAAACGCCAAAACAGGCAAAGCTCACGAAGTTAATGAACACTACATGACGATTAAACGGAGAAAGATCAGACACAAGCACAAACTCTTACGTCCTTTAGAGGGTGCCATTTCTTTTGTCCAACTCAAATATCCAAACTTCTGTCTTGGATTGATTTCTTTCAAGGCATTATAAATAAATGACGAAACGATCGTTAAAACCGTGTGAAAATCACCAAGCGAGTTGAACTTGAACAGTAATTAATCATTAATTATGGGACTTGAAGACAATCAATCGGGGGTTCGTGTTAATGCGTCTCCTTACGTATAAATCTACACAAATTCAGGTCATTATGTAGGAATGTTTTTCATGAATGCCACCTTTCTTGTGTAAATTCTCCAGCTAATGATCTACAAATAAATTTCTTCCTATCCAGTGGGATAACACACTGAACCCTAGTGTGTGTATTCCGTGTCCTTAAATTGTTTATTTATAAAAAAATGAACCCATCAACAGCTCCAAGACCTCGGAGAAGCTTCTGACAGGATGACTGATTTTCTACACGCGCTACTTACTTACAAGAATGCTGCATCTGTGTTGTTAAATATATATACGTGACTTCATTCACATGAAATTCAATTGCAAACTCATAATCGCATATTAAAAAGTCTACAGCGCCATCTGTTGAATTTTTAGATGAACTAATGATTTTTTCAAAGTTGATTTTTTATGATCAGCGACATCTCTATTTAAATTTCAAAGTAGCATATCTTCTCTTCCCGTGGGTCGATTGCAACGAAACAAAACCTATATGTTACCTCACGCTCGGTTAAATACAGCTGTCAAGACCCCATTAAAATTCATTCAGGAGTTTTTATGTGATGCGTGCACAAACAGACAGACAGACAGACAAAAATGACAAAAACCATCTCGATGTGTTCCATTACTCATCTTACGTCCTCACAAAAAAATTTCCACAAATATCTTCAATGTACAAAACACTGACTTTATACTTTTAATATATGTATATATATATATATATTTTAAACTCTGCAGCGGCTCATTACATTTACGGCAGACGCCCTTAACCAGAGCGATTCTTTTTTTTTTTATACATATCTGAGCAGTTGAGGGTTAAGAGCCTTGCTCAAGGGCCCAACAGGGGCAACTTGGTGGTTGTGGGGTTTGAACCTGCAACCTTCCAAACCACAGTCCAATGCCTTAACCACTGTGCTACCCCTGACCTCCAATTTTTATGGCATTTGAACAACTTGTTTATCTCATTATACATCTGAGCGGAAGGTTAAGGGCCTTGCTCAAGGTCCAAACCTGGGGTTTGAACCTAGGACCTTCCGATCAGTAGTCGAACACCTTAACCACTGAGCCACCCCAGTTCTAAAACCACAGACTACAACAAACCCATAACTAAGCAGATAGACCGACTGTCTGTCTGGTATTTTCACCTTTTCGCCCGGCGTGACTGAGATTCTCCAGATACAGTGCATATACGCCGAGTAGCCGTTGGGGAACCCCGGAGAGGAGAAGTTCCCGCTGCTGTCCTGAAGACTGTCTCCACATCCTTGAAGAAAAGCACAGAGGGTCAAAGGTGATTTATAGTACACGTTTGAGAAGGCAGGGCCAGAGCGCAGCATGCTGAAGTATTTATACACTGCGATGTAGCCAGATGTCATGCAAAAAGATGAAAGGAGACTAAACATGTTATCTTGATGCCTAAATGCAGGCCAGTACTCAGCTCTGCATTTTATGAAACACATGTGCTTTTAATAATAAAAGATACACTACAAATCACATTCAGTGTCTGCTGTATTTAAATCGTGCTCACTTACTGTATCTTACCATCTCACGCAGCAGCACCGGCATATTTGCTTTATACCACAGCAGCTCTAAACTGCAGCTTAGATTGTAGTTCTGGCTGTAATTTAAGTGATTTCTTTAGTCCTTTCTAAAGCTTTAATGACATCTAATTAAACTGGAACTTCCATAGTTCCACGATGCAGCACATAATCTAAAACTAATAACGAACAGATTTACCAATGTACTGTAATACAAGAAGCGTTCGAGTCAAACCGGGACTTGTGATGAGCTTTCTTCAGAACGAAGGCAGAAAACTGAATGACGTTTACAGAAGACTTCAAGCACAGTACGGGGATGAGACTCTCAGCTGCAGTTAAATATCTGAATGGTGAAAGAAGAGACGCATCCGTCTGTGAGAGCTGTACACACAATCATTCACCAGCACCACTTGCACGGTACAGGAAGTCAGCTGCAAGTTATTGCCACATCCCTGCACAGTCCTGACCTCGCTCTACATATTTGGGCCATTCAAGGAGTTCCTAGGAGGCCAGCGTTTCATCATCCTGGCATACTGAGAAAACTTTCTACCTTGACGGTATCCAAGAACTAGTGAAACACTGGGATAAGTGCATTAGTTTTTACTCTCGTCGCTGTGTTCTGTTATTCTGCACAATCAAAAGTCTTGCTTTGACTTTGGCAGGTTTTTCTGGCTTTCCTGTTTCTCTGTAAACACTGTATTTTTTTTTTATGCTATGACATAAATTATAATAGAAATTTCTTCTGCAGAGATCCGACAACATTCAGCGTTGCAATAAATAGCATTCCTTAATAATTATATATAATAATATAATTATATATTTTATGGTGGTAATGGTACATGGCACTCAGTTGCATCATACCACACTGTTGTTGATTATTTTCCTGGAACAGCGCATCACCAAATGTTTTATTCCTTATTTAATATGTAGCATTTTTTTCCCTTAATCCGTGTCCTGGCGTACCACGATGTTGCATATTTCGGCATTTTCCCTAATCCCAAGTCATCTTATTTAACTCATCAGCTAATAAATGAAACTTGAATTACAGTACGTATGAACTGGCTGAGATAAGAGGACGGCAAACACTAAAACACGCAGGATGGACAGAGTTCCTGCAGAAACATGACCGAGAAACACCAAAAGGAGAAATGAAAGAAGAACTCGAAGCACGGCGCATCCTCTTTAAATATAGGAGCAAGAGAGCTATAAATAAACCCCCCTCTAAGGAAAAGCACTGAACTGTACACGATGTGCTGGAGAATGAGAAACACGGCTGGCCATCCGGAAAACACAGAAACACTGCAAATCCTGTTCATGTGTAAAGGAGATAAATGTATCCAGCCAATGTACGGAACAAAACGTACAGAGAAATGAGAAAATCTGATTCTTTTTTTTTTGTTGCACAAACTGAAAATGCATCATTTCATGACTGGAGCTTTAGACTTGCCTTTGCGTACTCCACCCACCGTCAATTAAAGCCACTAGGCAGCTCATAAATACACCTTGTTACTCAGTTTACACTCATTACTTTCCTGCGAACGCGTCTCTGCGGTTATATAAAGGCAAAGCTGCTGAGGGCAACATGCCTTTAAGGCGTATCACTGAGGCCCATGATGTTTAAAACTATTAACAAGCGGCCTGGCAAGCCACGGGGGGCGTCTGTGACTGCCACGGCAAGGAATGCTGTGCGAAATGTGGATCCGCCAGACGCACTACCAGGGAGCGTTTCTTTTCCTTTTTCCATGAGTTCTTGCGTCAGCCCGTCGCGCTCCGCCACATCATCTGCACTTACCATGGCCACAGAGGCAAAGTCATGTGACGGGGTCACCGCGTTTAAATATCATGACCATTTTGGCACAAGTCACAGCGAACGGGTTAGAAAATGAGGCAATACAGGAAATCTTTAGTTTTTCCCCTTCATTACATCACAAGACAAATCACGAGAAAATAACCTAGTGTGGCTAAGAACTGGATTTGGTTTAGGTTTTAACAACATTCAGTTTGAAAGCATTTTTTTTTTATCCATTTCCTACATGCATACCTTACAATAATGGATAAACCATAGTTTCCTGTTTGCCACCAAATTAGCAGATCATCATTCCTCACCAAAACAGATTACATCTTTGGACAAATATGTACTGAATTCAGCCACAACAGACTGTATGGTCGATGGCCTTCCCCCCCTACCAAGGTTCAGTATGAGGTCACATGACTGCCACAATTTCCAAGTTCCATGTCAAATTTAGAATCAGTGTTTCCAACATGAAACAACAGGATGGTGTAATGACCTCATCGCAACATCTTTCCAAATACAGTGAGCCCCAAAGAACATTATTTTTATCCATTTTTTAAAAATGACACATTCTACTCTTTATCCATCCACAAAACCAAAAAAAAAAAAAAAAAAAAACTTGTTAATTCCTGTTATCAGTTAAAACATCTATAAAAGTTCTCTCACCGGCTCTTTAGTCTTTTTTTTCCCTCTGTCTTTTGAAACTCTCCTAAAAACTGTCCCATGGCAAGAAACTTCACTGTTACAAAACTCTGACACTGGAGACTCCTTCCATAAGCGATTAATTAACATCTACTTAAAACAAAAGTTTAATTCTCCATCATGAAATAAATATTATGGGTCATTTCAGGTGATGCATCTATCATACAAGTCCATTGTTACTATGGAAACAACTATACATCAAAGCTCTGATGTGCCTGCACAAGCTTGTCCTCAAAAATACAATCATAAACTGTAGACTTGAGTAGTTAAGGGACTCAGCCAGGACATTCCCCTCCCTAAACCATTTTATAATACGAAAATTTAAGGTAACTTGATATCATCAGTGATGCCCTGTTTATCTCCTTTTCTAATTAGCAATCTACACTGAACACACGGTTGTTATTTTTCCATAAGGTCCATTATGTAAAAGTATCTACCTTTTTGCACTCCTTTATCCTAAAAAGCAGCTGCACTCTATTTCCTCCCTCTTTATCTGTAAAAAGGAGGCACTTCTAAACTTCCTGTGCTTGGCCAGTGTTTACTTGTCTTGCCCCAAGCCTGGGAGCCAAGGCGACCGTTGCCAAGATGCCCCCACCACATCAATCGCAGACGCTCGACTATTTCCAGCTTGGGCAAACTGCATCTGGGAAATCTTGTCATGGGACTTCTTTTAAAAGCTGAAGCTTGTGCCTGTTGCATTGTCCTGTACGTAAACATTTCAGGGGAGATCAGACACCAACATGGGGAAGTGCCTCCCTCTTGGTAGTGCACCATATGGTGTAAAGCATGACAGCATGGAAGTGATTGTTAGAATGTATCAGAACTGCCGCTCTCTTACTTGGACACTTGTACAGTTTGCGTGCCTGCGCGATGTCTCCTTTGCTCAGCCTGGTTCTCTGGCCGATGGGAGGACGGACGCCGTTTATGTCATATCGTGGTAAAATGGTATCCAGGAAAATCCCTCTGTGGAAAAACAAAAGAAAGGGGAATGGAAAATTCAGCAAAATGAGAGCATGAGTCAGACAGCACGCAGATATAGACCTTACACTGTAACAAGATGTTCTCTCTCTTTGTTATACTCCTACATCCTCCCATCTTTCTCCCACGTTCATTCTATGTGCTCTGGTTTTTCTCTCCTCTGATTTCAACAATTATTTTGCTAAACGACATAAAAACAAATTAGAACAGAAATAAGTGAAAGATCCAAGCAAAAAAAAATCCCAAACAAACAATAACGTATCCATCCCTTCGTATCCATAGTGATTCCTGTAGTGTGTGGAATCGTAGTTTAATACTGTAACGCGGATGCACCGTACTGTGATTAAGTATTGAACCGGGCTGCACGTTAACTCCTTGAGAGACTCATGCGTTGCCGACTGGGACTGAAGCCAATCCTGCTATCTGCAGACAAAGCCACGAAAGTTCACACGCTCAAAAGTTCCTGTTTCAGTGGCGTTCAAGTCAAACCGGGACTGTCGATTGTACAGAATAACAGAACACAGTTATGAGAGTCCCTTTATTTCTCCTTCTACACTGATGCACTTATCCCAGCACTTGGGTACCATCAAGGTAGAAAGTTTTCTTTCAGAATGCCTACTTCACGTCTGAAACGCCGGCCTCCCAGGAACTCCTTTAACAGCCCAAACATGTGGAAATGGCTTGGAGCGATGTCAGGACTGTACAGGGGGTGTGGCGATAACTCCCAGATGAGTTCCTGTAATGTGCAAGCGGTGTTTATGGATGATTGTGTGCACAGTTCACACAGACCGATGCATCTCTTCTACAAGTAGGTGACAAGTTATCTGTCCATCTTCAAGGATCAGGTGCTGAATGTTCAAAGGAGCCACCTCGTCCGTGACAGTCATTCACAGATGTACAGTCTTCTTTAAAACGTTTGCACCATTCAATGTTTTGCTGCTGCGAGGAGACTCATCACCGCACTGTGCTTGAAGTCTCTCGTAAATGTCAATCCGTCCCACCAGAAATTACATCACAAGTCCGAGTTTGATTTGAACGCCCCTCGTAATGAAGCATAAAATGAATGCAATGACTACGCAGCCTCCCAAAATCCACTTAAACCCCAACCAGACATTCAAAATGACCTGTGCGACTAAAAACATTTACAGGAACATTAGCAGTACCTTACGTCAAAATCTGTTAAACCTTCCTATGGGAAGCAATGTCTGGGAAAAGTTAAATATAAGGCACAGCTTCCTGTTTTCCACCACAATCCATTTCATCCTCTTGGGCTGTGACTAACTCCACTCCCTGAAAGGTCATCCGTGACATCGTGAGAATGGTGAGGATGTGTGCCTTCGAGATACCAGAGACGAAATTTCCCAATGATTAGCTAATAACGAAACTGTGGTTTTTTTTCTGTCATATATCAGGGTCAGAAAAGCATACAAAAAAAAAACAAAAAAAAAAACATTGGCTTAAGGCCTGCGGACAGGATGATTCTGTGTCAAAATAAAAATAAATAACTGTCCCTTTTCTCACCCACTGATTCTCACTTTGACACCTTCGGCTAATTTATCGTCCTGCTTTTCTCTCCATCCTCGCCGATGAAGGCTGCCTCATTTGTTCGTTCCCATGGGAACCGTCCTATCAACAGCAGGCATGCTCAAACAAGCAGGCTGAGCTAACCGTTAGAGCTTGAGAAAAAATAAAACATCAAAGTTGAAGCTGGACAAACCCGACATTTTCGAAAGTGTATTCTAAATAAATCAGTATAATGAGTAGCATTTAAAAAAAAAAAAAAAAACATCTTTCCTTGCAGGCTAATCACGTACAGAAAATTTGCATGTCCTTTACTCAAAGCCTGCCACTAGCTGTGTAGGTGAACACACTAGCCTGCTAACTGGTGTCAACTCACACAAAGGTTGAGCTGGTAGATCTTTATTTGCTTTGGCCTCACTCCATATGTACCCAGCCTTAGAAATAAAAGTATCTCTAAGGGGGCAAGAGGCTTCTCAAACACCCCGAAACTCACACTCGTAAAGAAACGCTCGCAAACGTATAAGGGCATGCCTTGAAAAAAACCTCCCAATATAGTCACAGATGAACGACCCAGCTTCCCACGGAGATTTACAGTACGAGTACTCTCCAAACACAGTAGGGTATGTTGGGGGGGGGGGGGGGGGGGAAAAAAATTTGG
>JAOVVA010000036.1:3334319-3344560 GCA_028565275.1 Leiocassis micropogon | reverse complement strand
GGGGGGGGTGGTGGGCGGGGGGGGGGGGGGGGGGGGGTAAAACATTTGGACACCAGCTTACATCCCAGGAACAGAAAAAGTCACTAAGACCAAAAAGTAAAGGGTAGAAGGAGATGAGAAATCCTTGTGTCGAGCTGAGGAAGGCTAACAACGTCCGTAGTGTTGGAATACTGAGCTCGGAAACTGCTCTTGCATAATCCTGACCTTACGCATAACAGAAAGCACAAAATAAATAAATAAATAAATAAATAAAACTTATAAACTGAAAAGCTCTATTAATGTTTTTTTTTTTTGCTTATTCATAGGGCAAAGGAATCTAAGTAACGAGGCAGACTTTTAAAAAAACACACCTCACACCACACGTGATTCTTTTTTTCCCCCCTCATTACTAAACTTAGCTCCGGTTTCCAACAAACTCCTGAAAAGAAGGCTTGAGGATAACCAGAGTGAAATTTTAGCAGCATTGATGTCTGAAATGGTTTAGTATACAGTAGTCTCACTTGCATTTGAAGTAAAAAAAAAAACATGGTTAAATAAAATCCATCAAACGTTCTCCTCAGGTCTTCCATGGATTATAGTAGGTTCGCATGCAATATATGCAATATGTAAAAACATTTATTGGTACAACTTCAGCAACCAAGCCGGAGCTCTTTGTTCATTCCATCCCTTATAAACACAGACACTGTCACAAAGCAGCTTTACAGAAACCTGGATAAAGGTTTCAAAACATAACAAACTAGCCAGAAAATAGTTGGGACAACACCGGATAAGACGGCAGATCAGGCGGCACGGTGGTGTAGTGGTTAGAACCGTCGCCTTGCACCTCCAGGGTCCAGGTTCGATTCCCGGCCAGGCTCGATCTCTCTCTCGTCGCTGTGTGCACGGAGTTTGCATGTTCTCCCAGTGTTTGGGTACTCCAGTTTGGGTACTCCAGTAGTGTGTGTACTGTGTATGTGTGTGTGCCCTGCAATGGATTGGCACCTCGTGCCCTAGGTCTCCTGGGATAGGCTCCAGGCCCCCCGCGACCCTAAATACAGAATAAAGCGGTATAGATGATGAGTAAGTGAGTGTTCAAAGATTTATGTTATGAGAATATTGTACAAAAAACTGGGTGATGCCAGAATGCAGTGGGAACTGGTAAGGACGTGGTATCTGCCACAATTCTTTTTTTCTTTTCTTTTTTCTTTTCTGGGGCAAAAACAGCCTGGTAAGGACAAGTTCAAAGCAAGATGGAGAAAGAACTCAATAAGAACATAATAAGACCAGTTAATGGCATAGCTAGTACCTCTAAGATTGAAAGATTGGATACTGTACTGAATGAGTTGTCATTGTGATGTCACTGCAGTGTTTGCAACGCCAGTGGAGTTCTCACAACGACCTCTTAGGGTTTCGGGTGGCTTGGTTGGTTTGACCACATGTAGGGTATATCAGTGGTTAAGGTTCAAACGCCACCACCAAGTTGCAACTGTTGGGCCCTTGAGCCTTGAACCTTAACCCCTCAACTACTCAGGTGTATAAAGAGATAAAAATATAAGTTGCTCTGAATAAAAATGTAAATGCTCAAATGCAAATATAAATGCATTAAATCCATTTCACGTTCTTCTGGCGCTTACCACGTTTATGGCACGCATGCAGAAGGGTACCAGCAATGTCAATGTCACGTTCAGGGAATTATGTATAGATTTTGGACCCAATTCCTCACACAATCACATCATAATGAAAAGCACTTTGCATGTCATGGTGCCATGCCAACTTAGTAAGCATGGGATTAATGCCTGGAGCAATCTGATCAGACATAGTAGTAACTCTATCCAATCTCATTGGACGTGGTGAGTGTGCGATAATGAACGAGATGAAAGACACGTTAAGAACCTGACAGGGATGTAGCTAGGATTTAATATGAACTTGATAAATCCACATTTTCCCATTTTGACCTTGTTCCCGCTGCTTTCTTCGATATTTTTAGGACGCAGTGGGAACCTCGTGATCTTCAACAGAGTGTGACGGGGCGTTAATTAAGAGTCTTTGCATGAAAACAGGACAATGTTTTTCTTTTAATTACAGCAGCAGTTGTTGAGTAGAACTCTTTAGTATCCAGGTGAGATTATCCACTAAAGTCGTCCACAACACCAGATGGTCGGTCTCTGCTTTACATCATTCATGTAACACTATCGCAGGGCTTAATTATCGATTCTTGCCAACACCTTCCATTGTTGTCTTTTGCCAATTTATTTACCCAATACAATTTTTTTTTGCACACCTGCAACATGGGGAGGGAAAATAAATAGAGGTAGTGAAATCAGAGCTAAAAATAAAGAAAAAAGAAAAAAAACAAACATCTGGTTCTCATGCAGAGGCAATGGAGAATTATACCAAGCCTCCGCCCTCATCATCCCCCTGTTCCCGGCACTGTTTGTGTGGGCGGTTTCATTCAAACCCTCACCTTCATTTTCAGGATTTTAGAACAGTCAGGGCAGAAGGAATAAAATCCTATCATTCAAAGCAGAAATGCCTCAATGGCTCCTTGCTTTGGGACTTTTCCTCCCAAAGAATTTCACTGGCCAAACTCATGCAAACAGAGGAGCAAAAAGCCAAGAGCCAAGGGACTTAGGAATCTGACTGTATTAGTCCGTCGACGTGTCAATATGAAGTTAAATTCAGATTCAATGGAAACTGATCAAGCAAGCTGTTAGCTCATATGCCAGTACTAGCATATTTAACACTGGTTCCGCAGGAGGAAAGCCATCCATTATGAATGAACTCCAGGAATAACGGCTACATGATGCACAACATGCCTTGACCCAATGTGACACCTTACAAATCAACAGAGAAGAAAACAAGGAAATGAGATTGAGGAACCAGACAGATATTTTCACCTTTCATATCTTTTAGCCAACAAAACCAATGAAGCGGATTAGTCACTACCCCATACAGCTGGTCTGTTTTAGAACTGTGTTCCGCAAAGCTAATAAGAGCTAAGATCAGACAACAAAAAGTCAGCTTAACTACTGTGACCGGTCAGTACCAGTCTTTAAAGTGAAAACCACTTTCGCAAATGTTCGTGATCTAAAGTATTATTCTGTAGTGCCTTAGAGTTACAGCACTTCTCTAAAATCTATTCATCATCGCACAGTGTACAGTCACAGCAAAATCTGGCAGTTGTTCCAGGAGGCATTACTTCATCCCCTCAGCCAAAGTGTCACAACAACCGTAACCCCCGAACCACATTATGTCATTTTCCACAATAATCGCAGAAACTCCCTGCAGAAACTAAGGATATTTCTCCCTGCAGAAACTAAGGATACATGGATCGTTCTCATTTAAACTAAGGATATGTCATCGTTCTCATTTAAAACTTTATTAACATATCATATCTTTTAGATCTTTCCTTCCAGGCCTTCCACTAGATTTTGAAGTAGGGAGTGTTTACTCGGCCTCCAGACTATCAGTGATGGCAGGCATTGTGGTGGGCAAGGTGGGCATGGTGGTGGGCAAGGGTTGCAGTCAGTGTTGACCTTCATCCCAAAGTAGTCCACATGGTTGAGGTCACAGCTTTCTCTTTCATCTTATGATGCTGGAACAGGTTTGGTCCTCTTAGTTCCAGCCAAATGCAACCCATTTTGTGGCAAGAGACTGAAGAAAAAACACCCCTCACTGTGATAGGCATTATAATATGTTTATTTCCCCATTCGCTACCTTTCCACTCTTTGCAAATCATTTGTTAAGGAAAGAGAGGAAATTTGTATTCTCGAGTATTCCTAAGAAAGACAATGAACTCTATGGTATTGGTCCTTGAGAATTTCTAGTGCATCTACAGCAGGGTGTAGGTTCAGGTTGTTCAGATTCTGGGTGTGTCTCAATTCCCGGACCTTCGAAATAAGACCGTCTGGACTACAGAGGATTTCCTAATTGCATTAATGTAACATGAAATAATAATAATAATAAAAAAAAAGTTGTGGCATATACATTTGGTTAACCTTGAGTAACACTAATAACTATCTTTTACAATAACCTGTCTCTTAAGGAGCAGATTTCACATAAATCTACTCGTTTTTTAAAAAAATAATTTATTACTAAAATACGACGACAATTTTATTATTATAATATAAATTATTTTTATATCTTTGGGTCCTGCGTTCACCATTGTCTCTTCCGGTGTCACAAAGAATGTCTTCTTTTCTGGGGACAAATTGGGCCGCAAGAGGGTACACTACACCATGGCATTCTTCGTTTTCACCGCCACATTTGGCCTTTAAAATACACGGCCCCGGAATTTGACACACATCATCTACTATCTCTGATTGAAGGTAAAAGATGTGTGCATGCATTTCAGGATGGCTACTATGAGCAATATCCACTGGAAGAGCATCAGTGCATAATAATAAACTGTACTACTTTGAATGCCTGTAATTGCTTAGGTTTGTCCAACACAAGTCCTCTAACCATGGCAGTACTTAGACAACAGAGTAAGTACAGACATCTTCAGGCAAGCATGTCATTATAAACCTATGGGAAACATTAGGAAACATTTGGGAATTTTGGGGGAAACTTTGGGAAACCATGATGAACTATTGAAAACTGTTGGGAAACCAAAAGGAAACTGCTAAAAGACCAAAATCAGAAAAAAAACAAAAACACCCTAAAAAGGCTCTATAAGGTAAACATGGGCAGTTTCAGCTTCTCCTTGATGTTGCAAAAATAAGGAAAGTGGCTTCACTTGGCTTGAAGTATATGCTAGCCTTTGCCCATGCTGGTCGGTAGCTCTCGTATAAAAGCAGTTAACTAGGTAGTGGGTAGGAAATAGTAAAGATATGGTAAAAGGCAAAGCATGAAAAAAAGAGTTGTTCAACTGGCTTAAATAAAGTTTAAAGAAAAGCTAGTTATGATAGTATGATTTCACTGCACTTCTATGCTTGCAGACTACAACAAAGATTTACATCATCACCTTTCTACTAAGAAAGTGTTCATAGGTGTGTCATTTTTTCCAGTACAAATCTACTGCAATCTGTTCCATGCTGTTTCATTAACAGCACAAAACACACTAAAGTCCTAGACCTAAAACTGCCGGCATGCAACCGAGTCAAAAAAATCCCTTTATATTATGGTCACTGAGGCACGCGTGCCAGCGGCTCAACATTCATGCGAAGAGGAAAAAAAAAAACCCGCATTCATTAATTCTTCACACGTGCTTTCCTTTTACTAGTCATTAAAATCCTTTTACGCGATGGGAATAATGAATGCTCAAAAATGCATTTGTATTGTTTCATATTTCTAAAGAATCCCAATAAACCAGCAAATGATCATCGGCTCTCGCGAGCCAACTACGGAACAAAAGAAAAGAAGGGTCTATGAAGCCGTCACCCCGAAACATCATCACAGCTGAGGGAATCAAAAGCTCGGTCATTAGACAAACGAATGGCCCTGGCATTTCTACCCATGACCACCACGTGTCAATGCCACCATTCAAGACGGCACATAAAACAGCCCCGAGGCTACCAACCTTCAAAGGGTGCCTTCAAAGGCTACCTTCAGAGACAAAAGCCATTCACACGCTGTGAACTTGCTCCTTTTAGGCCTGGGTTTTATATGAGAAAGCAAGAGAGGGAGAGAGAGAGAGAGAGAGAGAAAGCGTTAAAAAGCCAGCCGGGCCCAGGGAGCAGCTGTGAGTGTCAATGAGGACGACTGGGGATGATTAAAACCTAACTGGGTTTACTGGCTGCTTGCCAGAGGCTTTAGCAACTAAGCAGAAGCAGCAAAAGGAGGAGAAGAGTAAACAAAAGAAAGCAGCGGAAAGAACAAGCGTGCAGTTAGAAAGTTCCCAAAACTGAAGCCGGAGTGCAAATACTGAGAATCTCACTATGTCTCACTTGTGAGATGTTTATAGAAATCCAGAACCCCTCCTGCTTAGCCTTAGTCGTCAGCGTGGCCTGGCACGTGAGGAGGACAAAAGCTGCATTGTGGAAACTCAGCTTGAAAATGTAAGAAGAGAAAGATGCACGGATACAATATCAGTCCCGTGGATCACTAACACTGCGTCTGGAAAAGTCACCTTGCACACAAACGTGCACGAAGCCTCATTGTAGGTGTGTGTGTGTGTGTGTGTTTGTGCGTAGATAACGTATACGAGTATTCAGGTGTATTCGCATTACCGTGTGGAAACAACATGTATGTGTATAGAAATGTGCATTTGTATTGTATGTATATAAGCACACATCCTTGTGTGTATGCTTTTAACTACAGGATCAGATCACACATGTACATGCACACGCGTGCAATGATGAAACGAATCTGACGTGCCAGAATCCCTATTCTCCAACCCAACACATTTTAATTTTTTCCAGTTTGTTGAGAATTATAGACCTAAATCAAGTCAATATTGAATGCATGTGTTTGATGGTGAGGTTTTTCCGTGCAAGTACGCCCGTTTAGACGCGTGTATACATTCATGTCGAATGCAGCTGCGTTGGCTATTTTGTTTAAAAACGTTGAGCAAGAGCACACGTGGCCATGTGTTTTGAAGACGTGGAAAGCCACTGAGCTCATTAAACACACACAAGCTGAAACATTGCTACAGGCTGGAAATAAGCCAAGGTACTGTTGGCTTTCTTCCAAACCTACGCCATGTAATAAAGAACGAGTCTGGAAGCGCAATTTTCACTGTATACATGAATAAATCTTTGAACAAATGTCACGATACAAAAATATTTTGTTTCGATACTGATAAGAAGTCATGAATTCTTATTCTCCGAGTTATTTTTATGATATTATTATAATTATGGTGATAAGGTTATCATAGCAAGGAGCCTAATTTGTTTGTGAGACATGGAGCCACACGATTTGATTAAACACGTTTTTTTTTTAAACACGCGATTATTTTGACACGTTACGATTGCGATATTTAATGATTAAATGTACCATATTTTATTCTAATGTATTTATCTAGCCTGGCACCAAATAACTGGACAAATGATCTCAATAAGCGAATCACTTACTCATTGTCTATATACAGGATTGCGGGGGGGCCTGGAGCCTATCCCAGAAGACTTCGCACTCACACACTCATTCACACAATACGTGCAATTCTGGAACACCAATTAGCCTAAATCTGCATGTCTTTGGACTGTGGGAGGAAACCAGAGGACACGGAGGAAACCCACCAAGCACCAGGAGAACATACACACTCCATAGAAGTGGGAATCCAACACTAGTGGGAATCGAACCCGGTCCATGCAGGTGCAAATGCGAATTACTAAGTGATCATGCCGCCCACGCATTAAAAAAAATGTTTACCAATATTTATCGATCACCTTATAAGTATTAATAAATGAACCAAATATTTAAATTATTGCCAAACTCCGTGTTTGTATATTACCTGTAATAAATTGCAGCCTTTGTAATTAAATATTTCCATTACAAAAAAATGCTGCATGTCATACCTAGACAACATTTTAAAGAAACATGTCATATCATAATCTAGGACTATGTTAAGAGCATAGATCATCCGGAGATTGTAAATTCGAAACATGATAACGCTACAGGTGTAGACGAATCATGGACTAGGAAGGCTGTAATTTTTCGCTTTTATGCAGCGACATGGCCGGTGTAATCCGTAATATCAGATAGCAATAGACAATAAAGTAAGTAACAGTGAAACTATCATGCATTCATAAAAAACGTTTCAGCCGTAAGCGCTCGATACTTTTGCCATTGTTTTATAAATTCATCCTACCCATCATTCTGTCCTACCCAAGTTTACAGTGCTTGTGCATACCAATAATCCATCGACTTGTGCTTGATGATTAATATCGAAAGGCTTTTTTAGCGTTCGTGTGTTTTTTTGGGGGTTTTTTTGTACATTATTTTATTTGCATGGTTAATTTTACAGTCGTTTTGTGCCAGTGCCAAAAACTTTGAATTTGAAATCAAAGCACAGATGTGGATTGTCCTCGTTCGCTCTTCAACTTGAATAAAACTAATTACTGGTAATCTGGAAAAAGCAGACACAGATTGAGAAAGGGAGAGGTAATGGAGCGTGAATATAGTGTGCTCATGTGGATAAGTCCCGCTGGTCCTAATGGAGTTCTGTGGTAAAACAGTACTGTGTGTTTTGCAAAGGATAATCATCATTATTCTGATAATATTCAGTCTATTGTGTCAAATTATGTATGAGGTGATGATTACATTAATTCAGTGTTTTTCTTTGTTTTTTTGCTTTCTGTCGACACAAACATGGGGAGTCAAACACTAGTTTGACCGTTTTACATATTAGGCTAACAGAAAAAAAAAAAAACAGATTCAGTTTGTGTTTAATGAATTAATCATTTGTTGACGAATAAACGTGTTGTGTCCGTTCACATAAAAGACAGCCTGGGAATTTGCTGTCGAGAATCCCAGCTCTTTGTGAGCTTGTTCAGGTGGAGACGGATGGATAGACACGCTGTATCAATTATCAATCATCGAAAATTTAACTATGGATGGAGAGATGGATGAACAAACCACTACAAAAACAGGACTTGACATACCAGTCAACAGTTTGGACACACGAATGAATTTATTTTTCTACATTCCAGAACAATACTGGATTTTTTTCCAAAACTTTGAAATAACACATATGGGATTGGGTAATTTAGTAACAACATCAACAGTCAGTTGTTATTCTAAGACATGAAGGTCAGCTGCTCTGGAACAGTTCTTGCAAGAACAGTATTGTGTCGAGTGCGTTTGCAAAACCCATAAAGCTCCATGATGAAACCGTCTCTCTTGAAGACCTTCCCAGGAAACAAGACCAAATCGTTACCTCTGCTGCAGAGGAGAAGTTCATTTAGAGTCACCAGCCTCAGAAATCACCAATTAACAAACAGCACCTCAGATTAGAGCCGTTATGAAGGATTTACAGAGCAGAAGTAGCAGAAACATCTCAATATCAACTGTTCAAAGGAGATTATTGTGTATTTTGGATCAACGCCTTCAGGATTGTTTTATGATGTAGAAAGAAATAACAATCGGGGAAGACCATGGAGTTATAAGGCGTGTTTAAAATGTTTGATAGGCATTTAAACTATCTAGAACTATTTAGGAATAAGAAACAGTTTGCCTATAACAGATGCAGGCATCATTTAAGCATGATTTCGACCTTGGATTTAAGCCCATTTTTCTCATCTGCATGTCATCCCAGCAGGAGAAATTAATCTGGCAACCTTATGTGTAATCCAGATAACAGCACCAGAACGCACCTTTGACTTAAACCTTTCATACATAAATCCTCAATAAACTTTTTAGACAAAATACAGTTTGTTGACAATCATGCAATAAACTAAAAAAAGGAAGAAAAAAAAGAAAATTTCTCAAAATTAATATTAGTCAGGTATGCAAGAGGTATGCAAAATCTTTCAAAAAATCAAAATCACATTGTGTAATTACATGCTAACCAGGAAACCAGAAAATAACATACAAATACATATTGAAATTAGTGACTAGTAGAAAGCAGTAAGCTAGCCACTCAACTAAATCCACTTGACATTATATTTGTATTATGGAATTTGGCAGACGCCCTTATCCAGAGTGACTTACATTATCTCATTACACATCTGAGCAAATGAGGGTTTAATGGCCTTGCTCTACTGCCCAACACTGGCAACTTGGTGGTAGTGGGGTTTGAACCCAAGACCTTCCGATCAGTAATCCAACAAATTAATCACTAAGCTACTCCTGCCCCCATATACATAATCATATGTATTTAACAGACATGCCTGAATGGTCCAAGGCTTCAGAAACTGCAGCAAGCTATTTCCCTTTGTTCAAGATCATTCTTGAAGAATATGTTCTATTCTACAGCGTCATGTCCATCTGCTACCACTTCATAAGTTCCATTGCCGTATTTCCACCATTTTATTTCTAGCTCCTGTTTCTTCATTTTTAAGCCATCAGTGTTCATTGGGTAATTAGTTTGGATTTGAGCCACTGACTCGAATACATTACTTGATTACATGCAGAGTTGGTTAGAACAAAATACACACTTGATAGACTTGTGCTGAATGGCCTGAAATTAAATCAGGAGGAAGAAAGTTGGAGTCAGCACCCCTAGTACACTACCACCACCACCAATTGACCCTGATTGGTTCCAACCTGTTAAATTAAGCTTGGCTTAAACTTTTTTTTTTTTAATATATATTTTTTTGGGTTTTTTCCAATTTTCTCCCCAATATTAGTCGTAGCCAATTCCTCCCCGTCACTAGGGGGCT
>JAOVVA010000036.1:3324135-3334219 GCA_028565275.1 Leiocassis micropogon | reverse complement strand
GTGCCTCCGGCTGTGAGAGGAAAACAGCGCTCCCCGGATGATAGGGCGAGCGCTTTACCACTGCGCCACTCGGAGGCTCTTGGCTGTAAACTTTAGAGGGGAATAAGGCTAAAATGCTGGGATTAGCTAGCTTTAAATAAAGATCATGATTAATTACATTAGGTAAGCCAAAATTGAAACGATCCTTAGAACGTGATCTAGACTTACCTGGAAAATGTATTTCTGGCATAGTGCATGATGCTGTCAAAGTCATAGACTTCCCCTAGAGAGTCCACTTCACCGGGCTCCATCTTCAAGAAGTTGTACTCCTGTCCTATGTAATAAAACAAAAACAAAAAAACAAAAAAAAAATCTTGACATAGGGCCTGGATGTTCCAGAAGTTCCACAGGAAATGATCTCAACAGGGAAGACTGTTGCTGACCTATGCTGATGATTTCAGAAGCGCTGTATATTTTATTTGGCTCGTATTAATCAATCGGCTCCTTAGTGGGATGATCGTCAAATCCCAGATTTCATTCTCATGTTTGGAAGGCATGGAAAGATAAGAAGATAAGGACCGGGCCCAGAGAGTCCAAACATTAATTTTCAGGGTGTGTTTAGCTTTGTGGCCAAGCAAGTCATAAATTTACACTTCTCCAAAGCGAAAGCACCCTGAAGGATTGCAGTTACAACGCTTCATGAGTTAGACACTCCTAAAAAGAAATCAGCTCACACCTAAGATAAAAAGTATAAAATTTTGGCACAAACTGACAGTCGTGAACACGTGAATGAGCTGCTAGTGCATCATCGCCATAGTGAGGAGAATGCTACTGGGGCATGAAGGACAAGCTCAGAGATTACACCCAATCTTCCTAAATACAAGGATTACATGCAACAAGAATATAGTTGAAAACAAGCCAGGATTTGTGTTGGTCTTTGTGGCCAAGGATGAGCGTTGTCAAGGTCCCCCTCACGACCTGGTAGCGCATCACATATCGAAATGCTTTAGCTACCTGTTTAACACTGTACAAACTCTGCATATAATTAAACACTTAACAAATTGGTAGCTCGTTTTTTTTTTTTTTTTATTATCCCAAATAGATTGTAAATACATACTTTGTATGTTAGAAAAATTTGTATGTTAGAAGTGATTCTAACTAGAATTTATTACAATTTTTATTTAATTTTTATTACTTTATGGACTTGTTTCCTTAGCCAAACAATGTCTTGGAAAGGGCCTTTTACTTATTTCAACATGACTGAGCTCCAGTGCACAAAGCAAGGACTATAAAGACATGGTTTGATGAGTTAGGTGTGGAAGAACTTGACTGGTCCTAACATAGAGCTCTGATTGACCTCAACCCCATGAGAACCTTTGGGATGAACTGGAACGGAGATTGCAAGCCAGGCCTTCTCATCCAACATCAGTGCCTGACCTCATAAATGCTGTACAGAATGAATGGGCACGAATTCCCACAGAAACACTTCATAATCTTGTAGGCAGCCTTCCAAGAAGAGTGGAAGGTGTTATAGCTGCAAAAAGGAGACCAACTCGATATTGAAGTATATGTATTTGTCATTGCAGGATTGTCCAAATACTTTTGTCCATATAGTGTAGGTCACCTACTGTAGTAACTGAGACTTTTTGTTCTAAAAATGGACAAAATGTTTTTGAGAAACTTTGGTTTAACGTGTTTCTACTCTAATCTGTCTTTGTGTATAATGCAATAATTATATTATTATAATAATAGATGGGTACAGCTTAAACTTTTTTAAGGTTAATACATTTTTTTAATGCATTGGTTGTGAATGCACAAAAATAAACAGTTTTATGTTGAGTTTTGATATAAGTATTGCTACACTTTCTGAGAAGACATTAAATATAAATTTTTTAAAATTTTGCCTCAATCGATACCAGCTGATCCTTGTAAACCTTCACTAAATGTTTTGCTTGGTTAGACACTACAAATGTACGCTTAGTCGTGTTGGTCAACTTGATTTGTTGATTCATTTTAAAAGGTAATTTCTGAAGTATCTTACCAGGCTGGATGTTGTCCCGTATAATACTGACATGCTCGTCTCGGTCTGGCCGCGTGTGCTCATGCCAGAATCCGATCACGTGACCGAGCTCATGCACCACGATTCCAAACTTGTCGCAGTTTTTCCCAATGGAAATGGCCTGGGGTCCTCCTCCCCTGCGACCCACATACGAGCAACACCTAGGAGAAAGAGATACACCGTTCAGAGTCGTCTTTCACAACAGTCTTGAGAGTACTTGGCAGGTGATGCACTAATAATTGTTTTGTGTTCTATCATTATAGTAACTTGCTGGGTCAGTCAAGCGTGAATGTAGACTGTAACATGCTCAGTTCAAGCTTTTTCTGGATTGTATGCTCAGAATATGCGGATCTAATTATGACATGTAGTCAAGATCTCACACAACATGTGACTTGGAACACTACACCACCAAGTTCCTGTGCCAGTTCAAGTTCTCAAAATTTTGCAAGACTTGGATATAGGTGTGGTCAACTTGCAGAAGACGACGTGGAATAAAATATAGCAGTGACCACAATGAAGCCACCTTGGAGTTGTGTCCATGGTGGAGTGTGATGGAGGTTTTCATCGATTGTGGACTTTTTGACAGCCAGTATCTGATTATAAACTGAATCGTTTAGGCATGTCTTTTTCATAACAGCATCTTTCCAACAGCACAATCAAAGCATGTGGCAAACACTTGGCTTGCGAGGTTTTTGACATCTTGAAGCACAATGACTGATTTTTAATTAACTAACTCCTTAGGTAAGATGATCTCTGCAGGAAGACTCCTGAATCCAGTCCTACTCTTTCACTCATGCCTCCAACTACCACCCACGCCCTTACGCCCACACCCTGGACGCACTCATGGACAATCTCTTCACATATTTCTGTCACTTTTCCGCACATTGCAATACACAAAAGGGCACTAATACTCCTTTACTGCACACTTTATTTTAAGAAGTCCAGTCTGCTAAATCAGTCCTCGTCTTCCCTAATATGTTCTACATTTTTTGTACGTATATCACATTTGTAATTTACTCTTTCTTCTTCTCCTGTACCCTTGTATTCTTCTATATATTTTTGTATTGCAAGCTAAGGGTTACCCGAGTCTCACAACCAGCAATTTAATCCATTGTCCCTGATATTTTATGCTTGAAACTAGATACTGAATCTTGAAAACAACCAGAATTAGATTACAAGCATGTGTCTGGTTTATTTAGGAAGGTGCTACCTAGTGGTATCAATTTGCCAACAGTAACAATTTGCCCTTTGGCTTAGTAACAGAAGGTTAACGCCAATATATTGGTGTTTGGCTTAATAACACCAATGTGTTCCTAATTCTTATTTCAAATAATATGCTGGTTCTGGACTACCCAATCCTGGCCCTGGACTACCCCTTGGACTGCTTAGTAAATTTTAGCTTTGTTTCTGCTTTAACACTCCTGATCCAATTAATCGGCAAGGAAAATCGTTAACCATGCATGATCTTCCTCCAGGACTGTGGGTTTCTTCAAGGACCATGAGGTTACTCTATGATTGTGGGCTTCTTTCAGAACAGTGGGGCTTCTCAAGGACCATGGGCTTCCTCGTTGCCCATGGGGGTTCCTCCAGGAACGTGGGGTGTCCTCCACATGGGGGGATCCTCCAATAATGTGCGGTGTCCACCAGGAACGTGGGGTATCCTCCAGGAATCTGGGGGGAACCTCCAGGACCGTAGGGTATGCTCCAGGAATCTGGGGGGAACCTCCAGGACCGCTGGTTGTCCTCCAAGACCGCGGGGTGTCCTCCAGGACTAAAGGTTACTCCAAGACCTGTGTGTTGTGGGATTGTAGTCTGTTGATTTTCCAGACCAGTCAAGGTGACCCTTTGAACATCAAAAAGCATCACTGAAGTCCACACAACAAACTGATTATCCACTTTTATGATAAATTACACTTGCTCGGGTGCTTGGGTGTGTGATGAACCAAAGCATGGAAAGAACTTCATTTCTAATTATATTTCTAATATTTGGCTTACAAAGCATCTCCAGACTCTTGAAGTGGTCTGAGGAACCAGCCTCAAATCTATTTTTAAATGAGCCTTGGGTGCATTTACACCTGCGGTTTTGATGCGTCTAAAACCGGTCCGGATCTAATCCTGATCCTGCAGACACAATGACGATGATATGTGATATAAACAGGCTTTAGTAACTCAAAACACTTTGTGTTGTTGTTGTGTCTGTGTTTATTCAGAGAACAAACACTATACTGCTGACAGAAATAACATGACCCGACAACGCAGGAGGATCCCACACACACACACACGGACAAATGCACACAAAATGCATACACACAAATGCAAACGAACACACAATTACAATGCACACACACAAACATTCTGTTCTTTTTTTGGGTGTAACAAGACACTCTAATTACTAATCATCCGATATCTCACTCCAGACACTATGCCCTGAACTCACACACACACACACACACACACACACACACACACACACACACACACACACACACACACACTATGGTCTTCTAAATCTGAAAAGAAAAGGAAAGGAAAGGAAAAAGGCCCTCTGTATAACACACACACACACACACACACACACAGAACCCTGCTACTGGCTGCGCTTTAAGAAAAAGCCCCCTGTATCTCCCGGGAGCTAAATTCAGCTAGCTGTGAGGCGTTAAAACGGTGAGGTGGAAAACACACTGCTGTACTTCATCACATCAGCCTCCAGATTCTCACTCGATCTCCGAGCCATTAAACCTGCACGCTCCCACACACACACACACACAATCCCACTGCTACAGAAAATAACACACCTTTATTATTAGCTGTGTGTGGTTCAAGTGCCAAGTCTGTTCTATTTTAATGCAGCTCAAAGAATTGAGATTTTTTTTTATTTATAGATAACGAACAGCAATCGATGGTGTGGATAATTAAACCCTGGAAGAGTGTGATGTAGTTTAGTGTGAAATAAACCGACTGAAAAACATAGAGAAACTATCTGAAAATAGATAAACCTGTTAAATATTGTGCTCCATTGATAATAGTAATACAGTAGTTGATCATTTTTAAGAAGCTGTTTCTGAGATCTCTCTCAATCTAAATTCAGACACACTTTAAAGCTTCAGCAAAATTTCAAAAATAGCAGGAGAGACGTAAAACTCCTCCACGAATTGTGAAATAATTGGCCATTTCAGTCTTTCCCGTCCCATTCAGGAAGAATCTCTAGGGCTGTTCAAGTCAAGCCGGGACTTGTGATGACATTTCTGGTGAATGAAGATAAAATTCACAGAAGACTTGAAGCACAGTACGGTGATGAAACTCTGCAGTAAAACATTTGTATGGTGCAAATGCTATAAAGAAAGCAGTACGTCCATGAAGGACGATCCCAGCCGAGGTGGTTCGGAGCCCACTGCAGCCGCTCCAGTGAACATTCAGTGAATGGGTTCACGATCATTCACCAACACCACTTGCACATTACAGGAACTCAGCTGGGAGTCCTGACCTCGCTCCAAGCTATTTGCACATGTTTGGGCCATTGAAGGAGTTCCTGGGAGGCCAGCGTTTCGGATGTGAAGCAGGCAGTCTGTTCATGGGTCCAGTGTATTGATAAGACTTTCTACCTTTAGCACTAGTGCAACACTGGGGTGACTGCATTAGTGTAGCAGGAGATTATTTAGAGAAATAAAGGGAGTTTTTTACTCTCATAACTGTGTTCTGTTCTTCTGCACAAATCAAAAATCCCCGTTTGATTTGAACACCCCTCGTCCAAACATTATCCACTCCACAATCCTCCCCTTTCTCTTTCCTAATCTTCACTATATATCTTACAACAAAAACACTTCTATATATCTTGAACCCAGTGCCTGCACTTTTTCTTGAGTTGATCCTCAAGAATTTGCTTTCAAACTAAATCCTGACTGTAGCAGAGTGCTACTAAACCTGCCTTAATTTGGAGTGAAAACCACATCCCTGGCAACCCTGTTATTAAAGCTGCGTTGGACTAGAAGCCGAAAGTTGTATTTGCTGACCTCCGACCAGGAAACGCCAAAGAAAGCGCCCACACAACTCAGAATTCCTTCCCGGGAACTTGGGAACAACTTAAAGTTCAGGAAGTCAAATCTTCAAACCGTCCAACTAAAGTGTGTTTACTTGACTGTATATACAGGGTTTTGCTTTAAAATCAACACACAGACATATTTGTTTGCTAAATGTACAACACTGACTGTATCGTTTTGAGGTCGAAAAGTCGACAGTGCTAACCACTACGCCACCGTGCTGCCAATCATCATGTACATGTCGATAGAAACAGGATATTCTTATACTGTGTTGCGGGAGTCTTCGGACTGTGGGAGGAAACCGGAGTACCCGGAGGAAACCCACCATGCACATGGAAACTCCATGTACACAGACCCCAAGGTGGGAATCGAACCCGGACCCTTATGGTGCAAACGCACCTTCAATTGCGTATCAAATTCAAATTTTATTTGTCACATACACAGTCATACACAGTTAATATGCAGTGAAATGCTTAGACGACCGCCCGTGACCTTAAAAATGTAAAAAACAATTAACAAGAAATAAATAAGAATAAAATAAGAATAATGCTGTAAAAAATAGAACAAAATATAAAAACTATTTCGAAAAATATATAAGGAATATAAAAAAAAAACGTATCTATACAATGTAGAAAAAAATATATAAAGATGAATTTGAATGGAACGGAGTTATGGAGTTTTTTTTTTTTTTTTTTACCCTTTTTATTAATCACAATTTTTGCTTGTTGCTATTTGTTGTATAATCCGTGAACTGTCTGCTGTAATGATGCAATTTTCTATCTATCTATCTATCTATCTAATTAAGTAACAACAAAAACAACAACAGTCAATTGTTATTTTAAGAAATGGAGGTCAGCTGTTCTGGAGTAGTTCTTGTAAGAACAGTATTGTGTCAAGTGCATTTGTAAAACCCATAAAGCTCCATGATGAAACTGTCTCTCATGAAGACCTTCCCAGGAAAGCAAGACCAGAACGTTTCCTCTGCTGCAGAGAAGTTCATTTAGAGTCACCAGCCAGTCAACAGCACCTCAGATTATATCCGTTATGAAGGATTTACAGATCATAAGTAGAGATACATCTCAATATCAACTGTTCAAAGGAGATTATTGTGTATTTCGGATCAACGCCTTCAGGATTGTTTAATAATGTAGAAAGAACTAAAAGAAATAAAAAACTCATGGAATTTGAAGGTGTGTCCACTAGTAGCGTTTGTCCCTCCTGTCCCAAAGGCCCTTTTTAGTGCCTGTTGAAGTTTCCGTTTCATTAAGAGCTCAGTGAATGAGCTGGCGTTAGAATAAACTACAAATCAGCTTAAAAAGTCTCACGAAACTGAAAAAGTCTCTTTTATTATCTACAATTAAAATCAGCAGGATGAGTTTAACCTTCTCTCCTTACTTTCATTCGTTTCAACAGGTTTTTCCTCCTTTCCTGCAATGGAAAAGTTTCTCTTGTGGAGATTTTATTGCTGGAGTTTGCGAGCATATGGCCTGACGGCGATGAAGGTTATTATTTACGGCTGGGAATCATCACGCCGGGCCAGAGCAGCCGAACTCGGGCCGAGGAGAAAATAACGAGGCAGAGAAAAGCTTGACTGCACTCAGAGGAAAAAAGAACTCAAATTTGAACTTGTGACACATGGTGTGTGTGTGTGTGTGTGTGTGTGTGTGTGTGTGTGTGGATGGCAGCAGAGTTCAAATGCGAACTTTGAGCAACAAAGTAGACATGCATCGATTCTAATGATTTCTGGGCCAAGACAGCAGGGTGACTATTAGCCTGACACAAACACACACACACACACACACACACACACACGTCTAGCACATAAGGAGAATGTGCATGAGGCAGAACAATGGCCATGTGGAAGAGGATGGATGGAAAAGCACTTAAGCGATAAATCAGGAAGAAGCGAGTGAAAAGGAAAGAAAAGTGAAAGGACGGTCGCCCACCGAGTGAGTGAGGACCAGTTCTTCCTGAAAGAGTCAAAGGTTCCAGTACCCCTACTGTGCATACACACACACACACACACACACACACACACACACACACACACGTTCTTCTTCCAGCTTAAAGATGAAACAGTGTCAGCCATGCACATACGTCCAGGGAATCTTTTATATAAACACACACATTAACACTCTCTCTCTCACACACACACACACACACACACACACACACACTATCCACACACACTAACACTTGTTTCCGCACTCACCCACACGGCCGGTAGGTGAAGACGATGTAGCTGTCCTCTGTGGTTCTCTCGATGAACGTCACACACGTGTGTTTCTCCCAATGTCTCATCGCCTGCCGGAATATGGCCCTCTGACTACCTGCAGAACACACACACACACACACACACACACACACACACACACATATGCTGGTGAGATATTTACACTTGGTCCTTATAAAGGAGAGAAGGATACTGAAATAAGAGAGCGATAGAGGAGAAATGGAGAATGAAGAAGAGAAGAGGAAAAGAGAAGAATGAGGAAGAAAAGAAGAGAAAAGAATAAAAAAGAGGAGTAAGGGGAAGAGGAGAATACACCGAAGAAAAGAAGAGAAGAGAAGAGATGAGATTGAGATGAGATGAGAGAGAGAAGAACATAAGAAGAAGAAATAACAGGATAGAAGAAGAGCAGAGACCTGCAGTTATCACTCCAAACATGAGTTACAGTCACACACACACATACACACACACACACACACACACACACACACACACACACACACACCTTATTAACTCACTTACCACTGAAGTTGCCACTTATGACATAAGGGATGACCCCCTCGGGCCACACCCTCTCGGGGCGGGACGTCGCCGCCCTCTTCCTGCGCCATGAGACCTGCCGATTGGACCTGGCAGCATTCGGGTTCGTGTCATTGGCCAACACGCCTGCTGTTCATTTCACAAAACAAAACAAAACAAAAAACAGGTTGACTAATGAAATTGTATTGATTTGTGACAATTTGTAAAAATCTGAGGAATAATTCAGGAAAAATAAAAATACTCCATAAGTTATTTTCTTCACCTACTAAGCCTTTGCCGTGTGATGCAGCCTGAACAGCAGCCGAGTTACTCTTCCTACCCGTGTAGTGTTTTTCTCCCTCTATACTACTGTATAGCACCGAACAGCGCAGCTCCTTATTGTAACTGAAACCCAATTATCCTATTTTTATGAATATCATGTCTCTTCCTCCTAGAGTTCAGAAGGCTTTAATTAACGCATGATTTCCTGGTGTCACTTTGATTGACATGTGGGGAAAAACATTCACTGATTTATTCCCTTTTTTTCTCTGTTAATTAGGCGCGGCTGTAAAAAGCCATTTTAATTTGTTCCCTATTGTGATGTCACATAAGGAGATCCCCTCCCCCGGATTGTTGCTTCTTTCTGGCGGGCGTGGCTCAGCGGGCGGGCGTGGCTCAGCGGGCGGGCGTGGCTCAGCGGGCGGGCGTGGCTCAGCGGGCGGGCGTGGCTCAGCAGTATCTCATTTACCTAGACACTGAAATGACTTGTTTTGAACATAGACTGTATAAAAAGAACTGGACAACCCCTCCGTGACATCACCCATAGGTTTTTCTGCAATGCAGCCGTCACTCAGCCTTGCCCCTAATAATGCACAATTTTATGGCTTAATATGATTTCAACTGATGACTTACATAAAATTTCACTCCCCGTACATCAACGGGAAATCTCGTCATGGAGCCCAAAACCATTCTTTTGGACTGAAAAATGGTTTTGTTTTTGTTTTTCTAAACGTGGTGGTCTATGGGGATTGATTCGCCTTTGGGGCCCCCAGTGGACATTTAAGGAACTGCACATTTTGGCACTTCCATGTGCTGGCTCCGGAGGTTGCACATTGTTTTTTTTTTTTTTTTTAATTATTATTATTTTTTTTCCCTGATTTTCTCCCTAATTTTGTCGTGTCCAATTCCTCCCCGTCACTAGGGGGTTCCCACATTAAGGCTACTACTACCACTCCGTCGCAGACTATCACGTTTCCTCCG
>JAOVVA010000036.1:3303085-3324035 GCA_028565275.1 Leiocassis micropogon | reverse complement strand
CAGCATCACCCGGGGTTCGAACCAGCGATCTCCGGATGATAGGGCGAGCGCTTTACCACTGCGCCACTCGGAGGCCACATTGGTTTTTAATATGGAGTAAAACAAAGTTTCAAATAAAATATAAATGCATTATCTGAAAAGTATTTCAGCTAGAGCTTTAACAAACACATGTTGAAGGAGATCTGAGACCCGTGTTAGCTTGTTAAAGTAAAATATTGGACCTTTAGCTTAAACGCTTCCCACAAAAAAAAAAACAAAAAAAAAAACAGAAATTCTAAGGCAGACGAGATCCGTCTATGACTTTTATGATGTATGAAACATGACTATCCAATTCACTTTAAAGGCATCGCCCCGGACTTTAAACACACTCACCCGTGTCTGTGCGGTTGAGATTTATCACCGTTTTCTGGACGGCATCCACAATGCGGTCCACTTTAAACATCCGCATGTCCTCTTCGTCCAGCGCTATGTCCCCCAGATAGGCCACTGAAATAGACAAATAAGAATGTGTTTCATTTAATTGCTTCTCTGAACAACACTGGACTGCACGAAATGCAAACTTTTGACTGAAACGTCACTCAGAAAAATCGAACGTGCTTTCGCATGCTCAGTCTCCCAGCAGGCGTCTGTTCCAAAATGAAGCACAGATTAATGCACATACATTTGAATGTGTTGAATTCATCTTCTACTGCTGCGAGGCTGCTGCCGCAGTCCCGCACTGACCTTAATGAGAAGGTTTGTATAGCCTTTAATTAGCTCATCAGAGACTCATTTATGAAATTATCTCTTAAAAAGCAGCTGGAAAGTAGACGCAAGTGTTCTGCAAACATCCTCTGGGCTTATTGGAAAATTATAGACACCAACTCTCATATTAAGACCGATGCAAGATGCATCGTGTATATACTGTACAAGGGACGTTCGAGTCAAGCCGGGACTTTTGATGAAATTTCTGGTAAATGAAGGTGTGAAAATGATTGACATCTACAGAGGATTTCAAGCACAGTACGGTGATGAGACTGTCTGTAGGAACGCCGATTGCACGTTACAGGAACTCGACTGGGAGTTATCGCCAGTCCCGACCTCACTCCAAGCCATTTGCACATGTTTGGGCCATTGAAGGAGTTCCTGGGAGGCCAGCGTCTCAGGCGTGAAGCTTGGAGTCTGGTCATGGCTCCGGCATAACGAGAAAACTTTCTACCTTGGCCAAAAGTCCCGCTTTGACCTGAACAGCCCCTGGCATGTAAGGGAATTACAAATTTAATATAGATTAATGCACATACATTTGAATGCACTGAATTTATCTTCTATTGTTGCGGAGCTGCTGCCGGGGTCTCGCATTGACCCTAATGAGAAGGTTTGTATATCTTTTAATTCGCTCATCAGGGACTCATTTCGGAAATAATCTCATAAAAAGCAGCTTCACAATGGATGTACAGTAAGTGTCCTGTACACATCCTTTGGGCTTATTGTAAAATTATAGACACCAACTCTTATGTTAAGACTGATCTGAGATGTATATACTGTAGTATTTTTATTTTTTTTAACAACCAATAAGAAGTGAGAATTCACCAGCATAATATATTAAATTTGGACTGCATATACGGTAAGCCGTATGATTAAAGATAAACAAGGAAAGTCTGTCATAACGGCTGAGGGATGTTTGTTTGTTTTTTACGAGTGAATTAAGGAATTAGTCACATATTAAAGTTTTAGCAGCAGCTAAGACAGGATGAAAGCTGCAGGTGGTAAATGTCCATGTAAAGCTGTTGGACTTCACTATTTACTTTAGCTTGTGCACTTTTTTTTTTTTTTTTTTTTTCATCCAAATGCCTACAGTTTGTAAAACAAGAAGCTCTCTTATTTCCATTAACCCTCACACTCCAACATCTGCTTTACAACGCCGCTCATATCTCCTGTAAATTTAACCGCAACGTTTTGTTCAACTTTGAATTATATTCGGATCCTGCAAAGACGACAAGAAAAAGCTTTTACGTGCCAAGATCTCAGATTCACAAACAAGTCATTCTGCCACAGGAAGCAGAGGATTAAATTCGGAGCTCAGCATAACAGAGACGCCCAGACAGAAGATAAAAAGGTCTTGGAATGAGAACGGTGTGCAAGTAAGGAAGTAAGTAAGTAAGGCTTTGGGGAGAGTACAGTTCTACAGATCATATAACAACAACACTTAATTCAGCCAAGCCTTGGACACATTTTCAACTTAGCACAACCAGGCCAAAGTGTGGTCAAAGTTTGTTTTGGCGCGCTCGTAAAAATTTGTCGAGTGCAAATCCTGCCCTGGGTCTTGTCTAATTAAAAGAAAACAGAACGTTTCATCACGGATACGCCGAGACCTCGAAGGCCCAGAACGATTTGTTTCACAAGGTGACGTTTCCAACAGACAGGCTATTTGGAAATCGTTCAGATCCAAAGTCCAAGTGTTCAAATAACAGCACGGGATGATGAGCTGAAAATTTAAACTATGGAACAATAGAAGGAGAAATGTGCTCTGATAACCAGACCTTTTTATATTAAACATCTGGATAGAACTTTTTTTTCTTCTTCTTCTTCTTTTCAGAGAGCCAAAAGGAGCTGCTGAACACATTCCCTCCTTCTGGCCTTTTATCTTTTTTTTTAAAGATCAAGAATACACTCAGAAATGCTCAAAACACTCACAACCTCTAACAAGAACAGAATGTACTTTGAAGAAGGTTCTGGTCATTGTAACTAAAATATCAGAAGGTTGCTGCTGGTTCGAGTATAAATCCAAGTGATGCTTCTTCCTTATACCTGATAAATTCTTAATCCTGTTCAAATATACGGATCATTGCTGGTTCAGTGAGTTTTTCTTTTTTTTCCCAGAAACTCTAGTACAAGAGTCTTCTGGTTGGAATATTTGTGGTTAATGAATGGGAGCTGGCGTATTACCTTAAATTAAGGCAAAAAAAAAAGAAAGAGATTATAATGGAATGGCTGGTTATAGCACTTTTAAATCCACTGCCAGGGTTTAAAAAAAAAAAAAAAAAAAAAAGGGTTGTACCCTTTTAAGAGTTTATTCGACCAAATTTAACTTTGATTACAGCGCACAATGTGGTATCCAGTTCATGCTTGAAAATGATTCCTCATGCTCCCAGAATGAGTCCTGGAATATACCTGTACCATCAGGGAAAGGAAAAAATACTTCACTGATGTGATAAACTGGTCATTCAGGACATTCATCAGTCTAGACCTGACCGACTAAAGCAACCCCAGATCATAACAATGTCTCCAAAGGCTTGTACAGAGGACACTATGAATGACCTCCTTACCCTGATGCACCCATCGCTCTGGAATAGGGCCAATCTGAACTCAAAAGACCTCATGACCGCTTTTTCCATTGCTCCAAAGTCCACCAATCTCCATAGCCTTGTTTTCTTCTGAATAGTCATAAGAGCAAGTGGCGTTCTTATAGACAGACAGCTGTTTAGTCGCAGTCACATTGTATTTGTAGCTCAGGGGTTAAGACTCCAGATCAGCCCCAGCTCCACTAAGCTGCCACTGTTGGGCCGTTGAGTAAGGCCGTCAACCCTAAGTGCGATGCATCATTAAGAATTAAGGTTCACACATTAGCTAACTTTAACCTCTACCTTGCTAGCCAGAACTCGTTTTTGTGCTCTTCCAAAAACTTTGATTTAATTTTCTCAATCTGCAAAACAAACTTAAAGCCGCAGGTTAAAGTTGGTACGTTCGCTAGGCTTGCCTAGTCTCGTTTATTTGCCATTCTTAAAACCTGGTTAAAATGAGCCACCAGATCCTTTCAGTAATGCTTCCCAAACAAAAGATGGACTAGATAAATGAAACAAGATAAACAGTGTTTAGTCAGCAAACGCCTGGGAAATGGAATGCATTCCTGAACTTAATGAGGACGAAGAGGTGCAGATTAGCACTTTGTGAGCAGGAGAGGTAGTTATGAGTTGGTTTGGTAAACGTTGTATGCCAGTGGCAATGAGTGGGTGCAGGTACGCACAGCGGAGCAGGATTTTCAGGAAGCTTGTTTCTTTTTTACAAGTTTTAACACCAACGTGCATGCAGAGTTTACTACCTCCGTGCTACAGGGGTTGGAATCTGTGTGTGCACGTTTGTGGGTGCATGCGTGTGCACACAGGCACCATTGGAAACCAGCTACAGCCCATCCAACAATCCCGAGCCTGAGGGTGTAGCACAGCAAACAAAAAAAAAACAAAAAAGGAAAGAAAGACTGACCTTAACTGCAAATACCTGCTGTTAAACTCATCCGAGCACACACACACACACACACTCACACACACAATTCCTTTTCTTGTCATCAAATAAAAAAAATATAGAAAGTAAAAAAAATAATAAAAATCTCTGGGAAGCTCATCTCCGAGCCTGCAAACCGACATTGCTTCACTGAGGTCTCCTTGAAAGCAAACCTTCACTAAATATGGCTGAAAGGCCTGAAAATGACAGGGTTTCGCTTCTGCGAGGCTGGCGCGCGTGCCAAGAAAGACAGGCAGCGCGGCTCATGGCTAATCCCACTGTGGGCAGCTGGAAAGGTTTCGAGATTGCTCGTAATCTCAGGAGTGCTACGATAGAAAGGTTTTAAAGATTTCAAAAATGAACGAGGGCAAGAGAAGAACATGGAAGGAAAAATAGGAGGCAGAAATAGGAGGCATCGTGGCACCAAGGTTTCATACTGGGACTCAGAAAAAGTCCCAAAGGGTAGACCAGTAATTGAGAGCATATGCTAAAACATGCAGGTTTCTTCCAGCAAGACCAGACATGTCACAGAGACACCTTTAAGCATACACGGCAGACCAAAGCATCCTCATGTTTTCTTTAATAAAGAGTCAGAGAGAGAGAGAGAGAGAGAGAGAGTCTATTAATAATTTAATCACGTAATGGTAAATAATCAGACGTCAGACATCAAAAGCGCCTAATGTCACAGAGAGACAAGCCAATAAAGACACCGATTATGGCATTAACCCCAGCCGGGGCAGATTTCTCCCTCTTTAATTCGTCCGGCCCCTCCTGGCGCCACTCCGAGAGCAGCAGGATTGAAATAACAAGTGGCTGAAAAGCAGCGTCAGTTCAAAGATTCCCGCACGTCTGTAGCCGAACGCAAGGGTAACACCACAGAAGGAAATTCCACAGATAGTCCAAACCTATTTCACCCCAGAGAAATGTGACGAGGAAGGCGCTCATGACATCAAGGACACAATCCAGCGCCCGCTCCAAGAGGAGTAATGAATTCTGAATTTTCAGTCAAGCGCGCCGGCCCTGGATAATCCCTGAAACTGTATCCGAAGCATTTCTGCGAATGAGTATGTTCGTGTCAAAATTTAATCCTTCAGATTTAATTAAAGCATTAACTCTGATAAATGCAACGCGCAGTCAATTAATTCGGGTGCCAGAACTAGGGGAAAAAAAAAAAAAAAAAAAGGGCCGCACATCCTAGCAACGCATTCACAAATTCGCCCCAAACACACACTTGCCAAAGTTCAACCCACCTGCTCAGTTCTTGTTAGTCTGAATGAGAGACATCTACAGATCCCAGGGTCAACGCCATTATATAAGTGGCAAGAGAACCGAACATAATTATAAGGACAGAATGTGTTCACATGTACAACACAATAAAGATCCAGAACTCTCAAAGGAGCCGGAATCCCAAGAAGTGAGACCCTATAACGTATGGTCAGGCTCCTAATCTGGCATGTAATTGTTCTCAGTCTGGGGCCAAAACCCAAAAAAACAAGTGCGCAAAAAAAACAAAAAAAAAACAAGCTTTCTTTCTGCGCAGTTGTCGTGACGACGCCATGTTTTTTTTTTTCCTTCTTCTCGCTAATCCCCTCAGCCACAGCCTTTGACCGTGGTTGGACCGTGGTTGACATTCCGATACAAGAAAGATCAGACGTGTCTCAGCGAAAGGAAGCTGAGGTGATTCACCGCCCCACTGAGCAACAAATCCAATCAGGGCCATGAACTAATGAACTTAAATAAATACCTCCTAAAAGAAATGGGGGATGACGTGTTTTATGAAAGGGAGTGGAGCGGCAGATGGTCCGTTTGGTTGCTTTCCAGACACATTCGTTACAAAACAACTCAACAGCTGCCGCTTAACCATCCATGGCACCCATACATTTCATAATCTAGAGTACTATAGAACAAGGAACATTGCATTCTGATTGCCTAGGCACGCCAGCCTGGCTTCTAGACAGATTTTACCTTCTTCCTAAAGCAACAAAACATACTTAGTAGGTACTCAAACGGTACACAGTCATTCTGTAGACGGTGAGTACGATGATGACAGTTCGCATTAGCAAGCATTAACCAGTGTGCATCACCGCCAAGGAGGTCCTTTACAATATAAGCCACTTGTTTTGATCTGGATAATAGCATTTCGAAGCATTGAGTTGCATGAAGGGGGAAAAAAAAGTGCTTTGGGAACTTTGTTGGCGAGACACAAGGCAGAACACCTGATGTCTTTGGCAGCACTTCCCTTCACCTCAGGTTACGTTCTTTTCCTCTTTGGCCACAGTTAATTTCTCGACACAATCTCATCTGTCTCCTTCTTGGCTGCTTTAGAACAGAAACAAAATCCAGCCACACACACCTTAAGAGTGGTTTACGTTACCCACGAGCATAACAGAAACAGTCTAGACAGGTACTTGAAGTTGCCGCCCGCCAAGCGAGAGGTTTCCTTTTACCCCGGTTGGCATCTCTGAGGTAGATTGCTGGGAAAGGGGGTGAAAGTATGTGGGGGGTGAACGGGTCAGACTGTAAGACAGATCCGAGTTAGACTGCACATGCCCACTGCGCATGACAATACTGGTTGCTCCTGCTAAATACAAACGCGACGTTTGCATCTGAATGCTCGCAGTGTATTATTAGGAGACGGAGGTGGGTCAGTCATCACAGATCACAAAAGAACCAGAAGCAGAGTTTGTATTACAGCCGTGACTAAATAAAGCCTGATGGTTTGTCAAGGGCAACTCAAGGATCCTTGCTTGTTGGTTTTGCAAGTTGGAGTTTTCTGTATACCTTAAATTTAGAACGTTTGAGGTTTTGACTCAAATCATAGTAATTGCAGGCTCTCACACTGAAAATAGCCTTTCTTGTTTTTGATTATGCTCCTTGTCCATCGCTCTCCGTCATGAGGGTGGCTTCGTCTTGGAAACTTGCTCGTCTTGCAGCTTCAGCTGCTCTTCTTCATTAAATACTTGCCCCAACAGCGCAGCATGAACTATCGGAGCAGTACGAGCACACGCATGTGGTGGGAATTATTCTGCAGCAAATACTGTGTGCCTTCAGGGCTTCTCGGGGCAACACCAGGGCAGAGCGTGCGATGACAAGGGTTCGGATTAAGGATGGCTGAACTAATAGACTACCAGAGGGCTGGAAAAGATGTCTGCAGAAACTGCATTACCCTAGAGGCATCTGTCATTTGGAAGTTGCTTGACAACTTCTTCCAGTGCGGTGCAACGGCTGTCAAAAGGTTTTAAAGGTGACAGACAGACAGACAGACAGACAGACAGACTATCGAGGAAAGGACTTGGGACTGTTACTGCCAATCTCTTTCGTTTGGGTTTCTGATAAGATCTTAATTCACCACGTTGGCTTGTGTTTTTCCACACCACACATACTAATTGTTTTAACACATTACATATGTTTGAGAGCCACGAGGCGGGTGTATATAGCACGCTGACATAACGTCGCGAGGCAGAGCCTCCTACACTTATGCAGAAACACACGCTCGTAAATGGAATCAGGTGTTGTGAAATCAGCAGGGGGTCAGAAAAGTGGCTCATGTCAGTCCAGACACAACACCCCCCAACCCCCCACCACATTACTGCAGAACAGCCCAATTACTGCCAAAACAAAGAGCCATTGATTCGGCCCATCATCAAACCAGACTTGAACACACATGCAATTCTGACTGCTCACCAAGATTTTAAATGTATTACATGTGTCATGAGATGAGCGCTATCTACCTGGTTTTGTATTTCGATGCTTCAAAACACTAAAATACTTATTGTTTACAGAAAGTATGGAAAGTTAGACTACTGGCAACTTTCACTAGTACTACGAAGTGTACCATGAACGCTTTCAAGTCTTCAATCAGGATTTGCTTTATGACATTAACCGACATTAGACGGCAACTGTGTGAAAACGGATGAAGAAGCTAATAAGGATATTAATTTACAGAAGGTTCATTTGTTATCATAGTGAGGCGGTATACAAATATGTGATTCCTCCTGAATTTGGTGGCATTTGCCAGCATTAACCTTTGCGTTAGCTCTTTCCGTGCTTCTGGTGGAAATGAGACGATGCTGTGTAATACGCTGTGCTTTACGCTTTATTAAATGATGTCCAGGTACCATTCACTCATACCGACGTTTCAAGCTTTTTATTCTAACTCCCTGTTCTGGGGTTGAATCCCAAATAGCGTAAAATTTTAAGACAGTGCGCTGTGTATAATATATAACCCCTTGTTCCAGGCACCAAGGAGTGCCCTTGATCAGGGGTTAGAGAGGGATTTGGGATTTAGCCTGGTGTTAGAAACGTGTTAGCTTTGTAACTCATCGGCTTCCTGTAAGTGACATCCCTTACACTGTCCAGAAGTGGGCGGGACCGTGGTGGACGGATATCGTGACATCAGGCACAAAAGGTGTATGACTATGTACGGATAGACAGAAACTGCAGGTCAGGATCGAACCTGAGTCCCTACAGCTATAAGGCAACAACTCTTTATGATGGAACACTGAGGGTTGCCATCACAATAAAGTGCATACATTTAGAGGCGACTTCTTTCACAGCTTAGGCTTCTGCTGGTGCAAATCAAAGCCCCTGTCAGTTTGCACTCTAATTATTGGGCCTAATTAGCTGTAAAAGAGGTGAGTGAATGCATGCCGTCCTATGGCTTTCGGGGGTTGTTTCCTAACTGACAACAAAGCATGCTGTTCTTGTTAATGAACCACATGGCGCCTGTCTTTGTTTAGCCGGAAAATGCACCGCCGCAATATTCCAAACCTTCACTGAAACACTGTTTCATTACGAGGTCGACTCTTTTTTTTGTCTGTGATGACGTGAACAGAAAGAAGAACATCCTCAGGATTGCACTGCGCACACCCAAAGCAGGGGAATTTACAGACGAGTGCCGAGTCTGAGAATTAGTCAGTGCAGAGTGTAAAGTATCCGAACAAATCCCTTTTTCCACTTAGAAACCACATGGGTGGAAACTTTTGTACTGTAAGATATGCATATGTTTTTTTATCCTGTTTCAGCACCCTGTCGCTGGAATAAGAAGTGTGGTTAAGGAGCAAACTTAGTCATTCGGACAATCTGCTTTGTCACTGGTCAATGCAGGCCAGTGTCCTGGCCAATGTTATGTCTAATGCTTCTTTTTTTAATTTAAAGTTCGAAATACGCACTTGGATTCAGGATGTGAAAATAAGAATTGCGGACAAGCTTATTTACACTGCATTATAAAACCATTCCCCAAGAACGTGTCATCATCAGAACATGCTCATTCTAACTCCCATATCCGGATAGATGGATGGATGGATAAAACTGGACATGCAGGGGGTGCAAATATTGTTCCCACCCTGAAGCAGACTATTTCCTTATATCAGCACGTCCACAGCAATTTGCAGAAGAATCCAATTTTTTATTATTAATAAACAGCATGCTGTGATTTTATTTTTTCCAACCGTTTAAAGTTACACTTAATGTTGCGTATCGCCTGTGAGACAAGTCAGTACCTGTTCTCACTTAGCAATCATTCCCTCACCAGCCTCTCTTTGTTTTCTCTCACTTTAAGACAGTTTGTCTTCTTGATTCGTCTGCCCTTAGGGTATACAAACTTTTGGAGGCAACTGTATTTATAAATGCTAACCCATGGGTGTCTCCAGTCTCAATCCTAGTTTCAAACTTTGGGGAAAAAAAAAAAAAAAAAAAACTGATCCCAGATCACCTAGAGGGCGTCCCGGCAGTGTAAACAAGCTGTGCCGAGTCAGCCAAGAGAACCCTGAATGACCTGCTGTCACATCAGCCGGCAGACACGGCTAGTCTCGGACCTCTAAACTGGTCGAAGCTGGCACACTCTGAATAAACCTACAGTCTGTAGATGTCTGCCATTTCACCTTCTTCTCTTCTCTCAGCTTTTTTCCTTTGCTTTATGTCATGTATAGGGTATGAAATTATAGTACGGAATAAAATACTTGTTATAGAAAAATAATGTGCGAAAAAAATAGCGAGATGGAGCGCCTCTACTGTTTTCTGATAATCTGATAATAAAATGGCCCTGAGTGTTTTATTCCGCTTATACCTACCATGCAGAAGGACCGGTCTTGAGACCATCTCCGAAATTCATCCATCCATCCATCCATCCATCCATCCATCCATCTAGGTACCTCTGTAGTCCAACTAGGGACTGTGTAGACCAATCGTGACCATTGTATTTCCTCCCATTTTTACGGCTGTAGTAGGACCTCCAATCAACATTCACACAATGCATTCACACACTACGGGCAATTTGGGAATGTCAATTAGCCTAATCTGCATGTCTTTGGACCCAGAGGCAGGAATCGAACCTGGACCCTGGTGGTGCAAGGCGACAGTGCCAACCACTAAGCCACTGTATCTCCTGTCTCCGAAATATAAATAATAATAATAATAATAATAATAATAATATGAAGGTCCATTTCCTTGTACTCTGTCTTCTTTGTGTTTATTGGCAGCACGCAAACTAACTAGGTGCATACTGCCACCTACTGCACCGGAGAGTAAAGATATGCAAGTTTCCTTGATAATGGAAAAACAATTAATGTGAAAGATCCCCAAATAGGAATAATAGGGAGAATTGTTTTCGGGAATGATGTGAAACAAAAGTGTGAAAATTATTATGCAGTGACACCTTACAGAAACTTTACCATAAGATTGAAGAGATGGGTTGTTCCACAAAAAAAAGATGCTTATATCCACTTATAATGGATAGCATATTATTATTATTATTATATATTGAAAAATAGAAACTAAGAAAGACTCCCTTTGCTGTTCCTCTGACTGTTTAGAGAAGACGACGAGTCAAGCATGAAGAAGAGAAGGGAAGAGAACTGAAATCCATTTTCTCAGTTTCTTAGACTTGGCTGCATTAAAGCATTATGTAAAGCACAAACAAACCCCAGCCTTGAATTAATCTTAATACCTGCAAGGAGAGCCAGATGTTGTGATGTCATACCCAAATGCATCTTCTTACTTCAGCTTTCAACAAACTGGCTTTTTTTTTTTCTTTTAAACCACAGCCTGGCCACTCATGGATCATTTTTATTCCCTGTCCAGGCGAAGCAACATTTACTGTAAAAGGCTTACATAACTACACCAGCTGAGACTGAATCTCTTGCGGAAACATCTAGTTAAACAGGAAATGCCCTTGCACAAGTGCCACGGCATGGTGGTGATTACGTCGCATCTCCCGCGAGTCCAGCAGATGCAAATGGACGATGAGTAAAAAAAACGAGTTAGGAATGCAGGACCGGACCGATCGGAAACGGCACTCTGTGAACGAGTACAGCCCCAAAACAGGTGGTTCTGCTCAAATTCGACCACATCACATGGTGTTGGAGCAGCTGGAAACAAGGCGATGACATCTCAGGGCTACATTAGACATGAGCAAGCAACAGTCCCCTGAGTGTTCATGGATGGACGGATGGATGGATGAGATAATATAAACACATGAGTTATTGTCTGGACGGTTCCAAAACAAATGGCAGAGGAATTATTATTATTATTATTATTATTATTATTATTATTATCATGATCTTCTGTTGAATGTTTGTTTGGTCAGAAAGTAAACAAGACGGCTCACTGAGGCATTTTTGCAAAGGGGAGACACATAGTTGAAAGGAGTCTCCAGTGTCACTGACTGGTCATAGCCGCGTAACGTAACTAAGAAACAAGACGCAAACTCCGGTTCTGAAAAATTACGCCAACAAGGTAGTGCCAAAAAGTGCAGTTCCTCAAATGTCCACTGGGAGCAGCCTCCAAAAGCAAGTCAACCATCACAGTCACTCAAACACCACATGTTAAAATGTCCAAGTTTACAACAGAACCTTCCTGAGGCAGGAATCGAACCAGGACTCTGGAGGTGCAAGGAGACAATGTATTGCCACACTGACTCCAAAATTGATTTTTAAAATTATTTTTAATTTATATAAGTTTGAATTTGAGGTTGTAAAATGTTGCCATTCCTCTATAATCCTGTAGGGGGTGTGCTCTAAACTATTGGCATGCAGCACAAGATTCTGTGTGGTAGGAGCAGATCCGCAATACGAATCGAATCGCCACTTGGGTATCGTGATAATATCATATCGGGTAGTCCCTGGTGATTCTCATCCCTAATATTTAGGATGTTGTGCTTTAATTAATAGTAATAAATTGGGAACTTTCTCATCCAAAAACCACATAAAAAATTCAAAAGAAGAAAAAGCGATACTCATGCAAAATGCGAGTATTTGTGGAAGGTGAGGGCGCTTCGTATTTCTTGCAAAAGCTGCTGTATATTTAAAAGAATTTTATCAGTTTTAAAGAATCTAATTTTTGCAAATTCTTTGTGTCTAAAAAGGTTTTTTTTATTTTATTTTTTTTTATTAAAGCGTGAATCGAAAACTGACTGGACCAGCAAAAGTTGGTTTGAAATCGCAAAGCTCAAGTCGGCTCTCTCTATGAAAGAAATTTCAGATAAAGAGGTAAAACTTTTTTCTTTTTAAAGTTCCAATAACATAATGAAAGCTGCTTATCCTGCGTGATCTATAACAAAGCGCTGCAATACGGTCCAGCCTGGAAACCTACAGTACATCACTCACGATGTAAGACTTCATTTGCTGAGGTTTTACATAAAAACAAACTCGAATGAAATAACTGCGGTGCTTTGTATTGGACAAAAAGATGATGTAATTAAGGTTTCCGTTTGTTCTGTCTTTATCTCGCAGCTGACGGACAGATGAGAATGAAGGGAACAATAATTTCACACTTTCACTTTGTGAATGCTGTCGCACTGAAAAAGGAATGCTTACAATAACCTTTTCAATGGCTCGTCTTCTCCCTACAGCGAATCGAGGCTGCTTTCTCTTCCAACACACTCTAAACTCTGTGCATAAGCATAAACTTTCTCCGTTATTGTTTTCCTCTGGAATGTGTCTCTCTCTTTTAGCGTCTCTCAACATGTCGGTCTTGACCACTCTCTCTGCACATCAGTCTTTCTGGCTATGTGTATTGTCTCTCTCTCTCTCTATGCATCTGTCTCTCTCAGAGTCTGTCTACGAGTCTCTCTCGGTGTCTCAATTGCTGTCAATTTTTTCTATACATTGGTGTCTCTCTCTCTCTCGTCACTTCTTATGTCTCTCCCTATGAATCTGGTTATGTGTCCGAGTCACTCTGTCTCTCTTGCTGTCCTGGTCATCTTTCTGTTTCTTTTGCAGTCTCTCTGCGCCCTGTGTATTTGTCTAACCCCTTTGTGTCTTTTCCTGTCGTCTGTCTCATGCATGTGCCGTGTCTCAGTTCTTCTGACTCACGCTATGCGTCTGTCTCTCCCGGTGTCTCTGTCTCACTCGATGTTGTGTGTTTATGTTTGCTTCATCTCCAACTCCATCTCTGTCTGTCTGTCTCTCTCCCTCTACCCCCTCCCTCCCCCTCCTTTGCCCGTCTGGCCCAGCAGTACAACTGTAAGACTGCATGATGCCACTCTCTCGGACTCTGGCACCAACCCCAAATGCCAAAGCATCTGGAAGAAAACCAACAAGAGGCTGAAATCCTTTTTTTTTTTTTTGGTAAACGATGTAATGTGGCTTCAGGTCCAACTGTCTCGTCCCATATCCTATATTACAAACCACACCAGGAAAGAGTGCATATGTGTCTGGAGAAGGAGGACAAGAAGGGACAAGAAGCATTGCAGAGAAATGTGTGTGTGTGTGTGTGCTGTTCGTGTGTTAAAGTGCCGTTTCCCCTCACGTACTCGGAGGACATCTGCAAAACAGATGAAGGCAGGTCAGGATCTTTAAAACGGTAATAGCGCAGCTCTGACCTAACTAACACTAACCTTAAATTATCTTCTTTTTTTTTTTTTTTAAATGAATGGATTTCAGTCTCAAAAGCTTTAAGAAAATAAAAATCATAAAAGAAAATAAAAAATTAATATGTTTAAAAAAAATAATAAAAATGTACAAAGATACAGTGACAGTTACCGTAAGGATAGTATCTTAAAGTAAAACTCTAGCACTGCATTAAAAAAAAAGCTTACAATGTCTCTCTTATGTCTCTGTTTCAGTAGGTGTCTTTCTCTTTCTCTCTCACTCGCATTCTTTAATCTCCCTCCCTCCCTCCGTGCATGTCTCCCTCACATCTCTCTCTCTCTCTGTCTCTCTTTACTACATCAGGAAACCAGAAAGTCCACATACTTTCTCAAGAGGCGATCAGATCGACTGACCAACACCAGATCTTTTTCCTGCAGCCTCTCAACAAACTCTCCTTCTCTCCTTCTCTCCTTCTCTCTCTCTCTCGTGCTCGCTGGTTAACTCAGCACCAAGTGCTTCACAAAAAACTCTTTCACTCTTCCCAGCGACTGCGCCTCGCTCCGAACGCGCTCGTCGTGCCACGCAAGTGTGGATAGACCCTTCTGATTCTGAAGCCTGCGGCCAGAAAAGTGTTCCAGACGAATATAAACCTGTGGCGAGACGTAAACAAGACCGGTGGACCATCGTCCACCACCGATCGCCATAGTAACCAGAGCGAAACGGGGCAACTTGTGAATATCGTTATGGTCAAGCCAGGCTTTGGTACGATTCCCCAAATTTAGCAAATTTCCAACAAGGAACATGAGTCACAGCGAGAATGACTGCAGGATATGGGGTTCGAGTGCTTGTTTTGATTCGTGTGAAAGCACAGGAACATTATTACACAAGCAGATCAATGAGTAGCAAGCGCAAGGACTGTTTGTCAAACAGGAGACGAGGAACTCGGGGCCGCTCAACCCTGAGTGTGTGTGTGTGTGTATATAAACACGCCATCTGGGCTTCGATGTCTAAGGCACGCTGAGCTGCCCCGTTCTAACCTCCACCGTGGCACCGACGCTCTCAAGCACTTTCCCATCAGCCCCCTGGGACAGAACAGACATGAAAGGACAGAATAACCTCGTATCCGAGCCGACCGGATGGTTCGGTCACTTAAAGCTTCGAAAGAAATAAAAAAAATAATAATCTGTTGATTCTCTTCTGCCAAGTGTTTATTATACAACAGCGCTGTCAAAGTCTCGCATGTGTTCAGTCAGAAGGTGTCGATTACTTTTCTATAACAACAGCTGAGACAGTTTTACAGACTGGAATTAAAATAATAGGATTATACTACTAATGCACAAAACATTTTCTTACTTAAAAAAAATAAAAGAAAACACATAACTGTCGGTTTGAGGTATGTCGTGCTTTAATAACTTAAAGTTCATCCTCGATAGCAAATGTATGCAATATAACAGACAATGTGGTTACAGGAAAAATAAGGGAAACAATCTTAAGGAAGGTCTACACATCACAGCACCTGATATGAATAGTCAGGTTAATGATTAATCTTCAGTTGATTATTTATTGGCAAGAATTTAGCTGATTTAAAACAATCTTTAACAGATGATGTTTGTTTTGCGGCATGTTTCGCTGTGGCTCGCCTGCCTATTAACATGTACACCACAAGAGGGCGCACTTAAAGTTGAAGTGACGGACAGTCCTGGACGTATTTTTAGCGACCTGGTTTTTGAACGAGGGTTTCCAACAGCCTTATGTTTTTCTTTCTGTTTGTTTTTTGCAGATAACTGTGCTACTAGTGCTGTTTAAATAATAAGTATGCATCTTGTTAATGATTAACTGATTATTGATTGTTTACAAGTAAAACTATGGGTTAAGAAAATTGTACAAATTTTCCGACCACAACCCTCGTTGGAATTTTTTAAAATAATTTTTCTATAATCGTACAACCCCTCATGAAGTCAGTTATTATTGTGCATCATTGGTGCAGATTTGGTGATACAAGGTTCTGAGCGGAGAAGTCAAGCTGACTAGGATTGGCAAAAGAAGGTGTTAAAAAAATTATAATTTTTAAAGTACATTTATACGTCATACGCTTTTACCAGCCTTGCTTTCAGCTACTTCCTTGAAAGTGTTTACGTCTTACGAAGCACTAACGTACATTAAGTGTCAGCTAAAACATCACATCGATTTGTCTTTAGGGCACAAAGCCAAACATGGCTAAGAAAGGACTAAATGTATACGCCCTGGAACTTCCAGCACCTAAGGAAACGCACACACAACCGCATCCAAATGCAATCCCAAGATGTTGCTCATCTGAAAGATCAATGTTTTCAGCATGTCTGCGGGTCAAACTGACATCATGTGACCAGAATAGCAATTTGTCCCACAGCCACTCCACTTGTTGTCCTTTTTTTTACCTCCCCTTCCCAAGGGGTGAAAACGTAAAAATGAACAGCCAAGGGCCTCCATTGAGCTGCAAATGAGGACAAGGCAGAAAGCCGGGCCATGAAAGAGCGAAAGAGAGCAGGATGAAAGAGAGGGAGGGAGGGAAAGACGCAGAGAGGAGGACAGGAGCAGGAAAGTAGTTAATAGAGGCCGAGATCGCGGAGACGACTGAAGTCCGTGACCCTGTTGACGGGTGGTGGAAGGGGTAGGTGGTAGTGGTTGGAGCCTATCAGATAACATCATCGACAGCGGTGCAACTCAACAAACTCAACGCTAGGGAAAATAAACTAAAGCTTTATAAAGATGAAAGAATGGTGACGTGAACCTCAGGGAACCAAAGTTAATCACTACGCTTGTGCCCGAAGCCACCGTTTTGTGCTTAAATTGATATATTGAGGTTAATTAGCCAACATCGGTTCGTCTTATAAGTAGAGATCTAATCAGCCGTGTTGGACTTACAGGAAAGGAATTATTTTCAAATAAGCCCTTCTGGCTCAGTCTCTTCACAGGGGTTTGGTATGATATATGAGACGATGTCATGCTTCATACATGAAAGGTGAACGAAAGGGTCTGTCTACATGCCGCCCGGCACAGATGGAGATATTACCGTCATTTCTGTCTCAGTTACTTACGCCCGATTGCATCTTAGCACTTTTGGGTGAAGAAACTTGCTCAAGTGTCCAACACTGGAGCGTCGTGGCTCGACCGGGGAACTTTCTGATCGGCAGTTCAACCCCTTAACCACTGAGCCACATCATACATTAAACTTGGAAATAAATCTCATATTCCGGGCATCGCCGGTTATGATCGATTCCACAAGCAATCGCTCCTTTCTCAGGGATGGAGGCTGTTCTACTGTATATGAAACCACAACCATCAGGGCTGAGGGGCATCAAAGAAAAAGAAGAAAAAAAAAACAACTCACTAGATGTTGCGTCACTGCATGCCAAAGTTTCTCACAACAGTAACAAAGTGTCATGCTCTGACAGGCAGTTAGAAAATCAAAGACTTTTTCAAAATATGATAGCTGGAAAGTTTTTGTTTTTCTTCTTCTTCCAAAATCTATAACACACTCTCTCACTCTCTCACTCTCCACATCACCAAAAAAAAAAAAAAAAAACCGGGGGAAAAACTTTACGTGTCTTGTGTCTCATGCTACGTGCAAGTGCAAAATATGATGTTTGTTTTTTCTTTACAATTTTAAAGTAACATCAAACACTTATTCCGCTCGTGCGCACGAACACACCAGGAGTAGTGTTATCTTTTTGTTGTTGTTTTTGTTTGTTTGTTTTTGTTTCATGCTTTTATCTCCGGCTGTCACTGCGGGCACTTAGAGTGAGCGGAGGGGGGGAAAAAAAAAATACAAACAAACAAATAAGTCAATAAAACAGCGCGCGGAGCGTAAACAAGCGCTCGCGGCTGATCCTCACCGGCTTTGCACGGGTCTTTGTAGTCGATCGCTTCTGGAGAACTCATCAGCGCGTCGTCGTAGTAGCTCGGCTCCGCCGCCGCCGCCGCCGCCGCCGCGTCCCAGTCCGTGGCCGCGCAGGAAGCCGCGCCGAGGCTCGCGAGCAGCAACAAGCAGCGCGCCGCGAGCTCCATGGTCCGGGGAAGCAGCGCAGGGACGGCACGGTGAGGCGCGCACACGCACATACACACACACATGTATATACACACACACTCACACACTCACACACTCCAGCAGCAGCAGCAGCAGCACAGCGCTGAGAGGGAAAGACACGGACTACTTGGAGAGACAGATGAGACAGTGGGGGAGGTTGTATCGGGAGGGAGGGAGGGAGGGACCGGGGACCGAGAGCCCTCTCGAGGGCGGGTTTTACTCCGTGATGTCCGTGATGACTCACTTCAGGGATTCGGTTCCCTTTTGAAGTGATTCGGACTGCACGAGTGTCGATACTTTTGTCTCAGACCTGAGGATGTGATGAAACACAAGAGAGAGGGACAAAAGTCTGAGGACACAAGGAGACGTGTTTAAGAAATAGCAGATTTCATATAACAACAACAAAAAAGTCTATGGATGCAGATTTTTTTTTTTTTTTTTTTGCATTTACCTGTGTATTTACTTTTCTGAACAACATTCATTCTGTAAAAGTAAGTAAGTCCATTAGCATGTATGTAAATAATGAAGTTCATGCAAGTCAGTAAGTAAGCAAGTGCATACAGTTTATATGTAGAGAAGTACGTTTGTAGGTAAGTCTGTAAGCATGTATATAAATTATTAAGTGCATGATGAACTATGTACATGTATACGTATGTAAGTATTATATAAGTAAGTAAGGATTTTTATAAGCATGTATATAAATAATCAACTTCATGATGAAGTGTGTACGGTACAAGGTTGTATGTAAGTATATATGCAACTCAGTGCATATGTAAGTAAGAAAGTACATAAGTAGGTATTTATGTAAGTACATTTGTAAGTAAGTCTGTAATCATGTATATAAATAATGAAGTTCCTGATGAAGTATGTACATGTATATGTATGTATGTAAGTTATTAAGTAAGTATATAAGTAAGTCTATAAGTATGTATTTAAGTAAGTAAGTATAAGTAAGTAAGTCCATACATTTTATAAGTAGATAAGTAAGTTTGTAAGTAAGTCCATAAGCATGTATGTAAATAATTAAGTTCAATATGAAGTATGTACATATATATATATATATATATATATATATATATATATATATATACATACATACAAGCTCAGTAAAACCCAACAGCTGTTTTACTTATGGTACTGTGCAAAAGTCTTGGGCACATACAAAAATATGGCATAAGCAAAAGATGCTTTCGAAAACATTTCTGCATAAAATAAACTTCTATAAAGAGCAATAAAGAGTAATAAAATAAACTGTCAATATTTGGAGTGAAAACTCATTACTTAAAATCAGGAGTTTTATCCACAGATTTGTGCTGTTTTATAAGAAAACAGCTGTTAGGTTTTACTGAGTTTGCTGGAGAATATGAGTTCTTCTGGTAATTTTGTCACACTCGCGCCTTTCTATTTTTATGCAAATCCCAGGAGCGTACATTAGGTTTTTTGTTTCCATCTGACAACTGCCTTGTACTATATATTTTTTTCTTTACAGCCATGCATATATTCTCCTGTAATGTTATTTATTTATAAATTTTGAAGTTATATATGGAAATACTGAATGATTTTGTACATAATTATGCAGATATTATAAACATATATAACAAAATTGGTACAGCATATAATATGGTGCCTAAGACTTTTGCACAGTACTGTATGTATATATATATATATATATATATATATATATATATATATATATATATGCAAGTCAGTCAGTAAGTAAGTACCTAAGTAATTATATAAATAAGTAATTATATAAATAAGTAAATCCATAAGTAAGTATATGCAATTAAGTAAGTAACTAAGTAAGTATGTATACATATATATGAAAGTACGTACAAGACAGTCATTCAGTAAGAACATGCGTATGTACGTAAATAAGTTTGTAAGTAAATAAGAAATTAAGTAAGTAATTAAGTTCATACATATAATTACATATATAGGTATTTAAGTAAGTTCTGTATGTATGTTAGTAATTATGTATTTATGTATGTGCGTATGAATGTACATAAGTAAGTACATAAGTAAATAAGTAAGCAAGTAAGGAAGTAATTAAATGTTTAATGTAGCACTTTCACACACACAACAGGCAAAGAAATGTCCACGTGCATACGGCTACAGCCCAGTTAAATGTAAAACAAGTCCAGGAACATAAAGCCAACTGACCACTTTCATTCAAATGTCTGTGAGAATAAATGGGTTTTCAGGAATGTTTAAATTGAAGAGTCCATCCATCTGAACTCAATCAGTGTGGCACTTCAAAGTCTTGGTGCTCCAGCCACAAAAGCCCGGGTTCAGTAAGTGTGTTACAGCTTGTGGATGGAATATTTATTATTAAATTCTATCCAAATGACCTGAGGGACAGACTAACAGAATATGTATGAAGGAGGTCTATAATACAGCATAATCTAACTAAATGTTGGCGATAATGCTCCACAGGATCAGGACCTTTACTGTTGTTTCCTCCTTTAACTATAAGCAGCATTCCACAGCTGACATTTGACTTTTCCGGTCCACTCAGAATCCCAATGAATATATTATTAAAGTATTTGTGATGTGTTTGACATTGCAAGCAGTGAATAGCTTGTAGTGGCCAGGTGTTGTCATGTAGTATAGATATTTTTGACCATATGATCTTTCATGGAAGTATAATAACTCACTCCCAGTAATACACCTTTATGTTGTGCACTGTAAACCCGAATAAGTTGGCAAAACTCAAAAAATTTGAGGTAATCAGTTACGTCAATTTTTTTAAGTAATGATTTTTCCAGTTTTAAGTAAATGGAACTATGAGTTTTTGAGTTTGTTGTACTCATTTTTT
>JAOVVA010000036.1:3279812-3296732 GCA_028565275.1 Leiocassis micropogon | reverse complement strand
TTATTTTATAGTTTTGAAATCCCCAGTATTGTTGTAGAATGTAGGAAATAAATCACTAAACAAAAACAAAGAAATTTGCAAGTGTTCTAAAACTTTTGAACGGTAGTGTGTATCAGCCAAAGAAATGTGTACACACTTTGAGAAAAGAAATATAATACGATGTATATTATATTAATATATTTAAAATAAATATATATTTTTATCAAAAATTTTTTTAGTGTTAAAATACTGAAATATTTATGTATTTTTTTTCCCTAAAGTGTGTATACATTTCTTTAGCTGATATATATGAATACTTAATTTATAACATTTATACAAATGTTTTTTTTTTGTTATTCTGTCACTATCCTTTAAAATACAAATATGTATTTTATGTAAATATATATTTTTAATATTATTTTCCCCACATATTTTATATTATATATAAATAATTCTACTTGGATACTAAGAATACATTCCTGTAATAAATATACAAGTCATCTCTACTACAGAATTTATTATCAATCATTTTATTACATACAAAGTTTGTAATTGTTCATAAAAGTTTGTTGCCCGTTCCGGTTCCAATTATTTGTACTGTCTCAAAAACAACGATAAAAAAAAAATTAAAAAAAAAAAAACACAAGCCAACCTTCAAGGTCAATTCCTAAATCAGGAAATAAGAAGTGAGATCGACTACCATATAATTAAAGGCATCATGCACACACGTCTGACTCCTCTATGAATCCTGTCGTCTCTTTGCACCTGATATGTCCGACACTAATTGGTTTAAAAGAAAATTCTGTCAAAAGCTTGAAATTAAATTAGTGTTTAAAATGAACCTTTGGGGGAGGGGGGGGGAGTCACTGGGCATGTGCCACTCGGTTTGAAATGGGCATGTGTGTAATTAAACTTGTCAGCATTTTAATTAGCTAATTAGCTCTCCATTCCTCTGTGTGGTCATAGAGACTGTTCCTACAGCAACCACTCGAACGAAACCAATCAATTCCCATGCTGGAAAACGAAGGGGCCGTCATTGTGATCGAGTGTGGAGTGGAAATTTTTTTAGAGGGGGATAAAAAAGCATCAGTATCAATAATGGCAGGGCTGATAAGTTTGAACGGAATGATAAGTGACAGGCAAGAGCAAAAGGATTTCACACAGCTGTCAGCTGATAAAGAAATGTGTAACATGGAGCTTTTGTGGCGCCTCTTCCTACAGGACTCGATGGTACAAGGAGCGTCCAAGTCAAACCTGGGCTTGTGAATGAAGGCATTTGACAGATTGACATTTACAGAGGACTTCGAAAACAGTACTGTGATGAGTCTCTTAATTTGCGGTAAAAACATTTGAACGGTGCAAACATTTTAAAGACCATACATCCGTGAATTGTGATCCCAGCTGAGGTGGCTCGGAGCCCACTGCGATCGTTTTCATCAGTTTTTTTTTTTAGTTATATCAGTTATTCCCACATCCCCTGTACAGTCCTGATCTCGCTCCAAGTCATTTGCAGATGTTTGGGCCATTAAAGGAGTTCCTGGGAGGCCAGCGTTTCAGATGTGCAAAAGGCAGTCTGATCATGGCTCGGCATACTGAGAAACCTTCTACCATACTGGTATTCAAGCGCTAGTGAAACACTGGGATAAGTGCATTAGTGCAGTATGGGATTATATAGAGAAATAAAGGGAGTCTTTACTCTCATAACTGTGTTCTGTTATACTGCACAATCAAAAGTACTACATGCATTTACATGGACCCTACAAACTTCCACAAAAAAAAAAAAGTGACCTGATGCAGCCTGATTGGGTGGGGTAAAGCTTTAATAATTCTTTTGAATCTTTGTCCCATGTAACATTAGGTAATGTAATGAGTATCCAGGAAAATTGATTTTGCTTCCATTCTTCATGAGAACAGCTCTCTCCCATCATCCACTGGGTCTCTAGTTGAGGAAGGGACACTGTTTGGCTCACAATTCACACGCAGTAAAACATCTAACCAATCATAGATGAGACTGAATTCTTTTAACCAATCATATGCAGAAGGCGGGATTTACGTATCGAAAAAAAAAAAAGATGAGAAGCCTAACGTGAACTCAAAGCTGGAGAAGAAAACTTGTATATTTTTATAGATTTTTATATAGACCCTAACCACTTTATGCATGCGAAAATGCCAAACAAGATTTATTCTGATCAAATCCTTCCAGCATATACTGTAAACGCACATCTGATCGGATTACATCCACGTAAACAAGACTGGCTAATTGGAATGGTTTCAGTAGGATTGAAAAAATATCTGTGTAAACACAGCAACATGGACATATTATTCTAATTAATTCAAATTCCATTCCTTATTGTAAAACTAAAATGTGGAAAAGTTGAAGTGAGGTGAAAATGTCTTGAGGGCACGGTATCTTGCAGGATATCAGCTAAAAGTGGCCCTTTTTATCAGGACTGATTTTTTATGGATAATGTGAGTTATTATACAGCTAGTTCTGATATATTTTCCATAACCACACTGGTGCACACACCATCAGCCATAACATTATGACGACCTGCCTAATCGTGCGCAAGTCCTCCCTTTTGCCACCAAAACAGTGATGCACTGTGTATTCGGACACCTTTCTATCAGAACCAGCATTAACCTTTTCAGAAACTTGATCTACACTAGCGCTTCTATTGGATCGGACTACACGGGCCAGCCTTCACTCTCCATGTGCATCATCTGCAGTGGTGTGAACCGACCGAAATTGGTGCAAGGAATTAATCAAAACTGGTCAATTGGCAAAAGGGTCAAGGGTGGCCAAGGCTCACTGATGCACATGGGGAGCGAAGGCTGGTCCATGTACTCTGATCCAAGAGAAGAGCTGCTGTAGCTCTAATTGTTGAAAAAGTTAATGCTGGTCTCCAACAGAAGGTGTCAACACACACAGAGCATCAATGTTTCGATGCTAAAGGCGGGAACTACTATGCTTACAATATTAAGCGGCTGATCAGTGTATTACCGCGTGCATCACTCCGTGTGTCAGCATTCGCCATGGAAAACTTCAGTGCGAAAAAGTGTGAAAAAGAGAACCTATTGCGTAATATTAACTTTAGACCAAGAAAATGAAGGGAAAAAAAAAACCCTGCTTTTTGTCCTTTTTTTCTAATTTTGTACTGGCTCGGGCTTAAACAAGCCAATTCGATTTTTCCTTCGAATGTGACCTTATTTTTATTTTATTCATATTGTAAATTCTATATTTTGTTTAATCACTGTAGTGAAATCTCTCTTTTAGGTACACAGTGGTGTAAGCATCTCACTGCATATCATACTGTGTATGGTTGTGTACGTGACAAACACAATTAGAATTTAAAGATACCCCTCCCCAAGCTTATGGTTCAGCCCTGGTGGGCGTGGCTCAGCTGTAGCTAATTCACACAGACACTGAAACACTGCATTTGAAAGATAAAATGAGTTTGAGGAACGGAAAAATGAGGGGTATTTGACGCGGAGCATTAACTTCGGGGGAGCTCTGAGACCGGTGTTAAATTATTAAAGAAGTAGTAAAATATGGGCCTTTTATAAAATCGACACTCGTCCAATGAAGACGAAAAAGAAAGTAGAAGGGATGCCAATACTTTCAAAAACACATTTGACCGGAATAAAGGGGGAAAAAAATAAAAATCAATGTGGACTGCATGGTTTGAAGTGAATCATATTACGGTATACACCATAACTGCACTCGTTTGCGCTCGAGTCCTACCTGCTGCTCAGATGTGTTGTGTGGTGGCAGTACCGCTCCAGCATGGCCCAGAGCTGGAACTCGACCCGGCTGGCCTCGCAGGGTCACCGTGATGGTGGTGGGTGCTTTCAGACCTGCTTAACATACACACACAATAGGTTTCAGCTTAAAACATGGCTGCCTTTCCCACAAGGTTAAACCCTGGCCACTGATAGAGCTTTGAAGTGGACGACAATACACCCAAGCCTACACTGCTTTCAAATGAACATAGGAATCTATATCGCCGTCAAAGATTGAACTCTACATGATACAAACCTGAGGATAAACTGGAGTTCTGAATGTAGAAGTGAAGCAAGATGCTTCAAGTCAAACCGAAGTTTCTCGTGAATGAAGGTGTAAAACTGATGGGTGGGAATCTTAGCCGCAGTAAAACATTTCAGCCGTGCAAACGTTTTAAAGAAGACTAAACGTCCATGAATGACGAGGTGTCCCGGAGCGCACTGAGTCATTTCCCTGAACATCGGGGGAGTGCAACCCTGATCCTTGAAAGCATGGATAACTCATCACCAACTTGCGCAAGAGACGCACATGACTGTGGGAACTGCTGTACACGTACCAACACCACTTGCACGTTACAGGAAATCGGCTGGCAGTTATTGCCACATCTCACTGTACAGTCCCGAACTCACTCCAAGCCATTTCCACATGTTTGGGGCATTTTGAAGGAGTTCCCGAGAGGCCGGCATTTCAAACATGAAGCAGACGATCTTATTAGGTCTCTGGCAAAACTTTGTACCTGGATAGCACCCAGGCACTAGTGAAAGACTTAGTGTAGCAGGGGATTATATAGGGAAATAAAGGGAGGTTTTACTCTCATAAGTGTGTTCTGTTATCCTGCTTAATAAAGTTTTGACTTGAACACAGCTCATAACCGTCTCCAAGCTTATTAAACAAAGAAAATGTGGAAAAAGTCTGTGCTATTATTCCTGAAATATTCATTGTAAGGTTGACACTAATTTAAAAAAATCAAAATAAAAAAAAAAGTTTGAAGTAAAGAACCAAAGAGTTGCTGGCAATACTGGTATCTGATGTAGGCAGACTTCCACACTTATTTCTTCCTGTGCATAAAAATGCTTTCATTCAAATAAACAGGGTATACAGTCAAGTCCGAAATTATTCATACCCCTGGCAAATTCTGACTTAAAAGTCGCTTTTATTCAACCAGCAAGTTTTTTTTTTTTGACCGGAGATGACACCGGCGTCTCCCAAAAGATAATAAAGACGATGTACTAGAGGCATCATTGTGGAAAAAAGTATTTCTCTGCTTTTATTTACATTTGAACAAAAATTGGCATGTCCAAAATTATTCATACCCTTTTCAAACTGTCACAGTCTATGGGACAATCCAAAGTTCTATACCATTCCAAATCGTCCAAGCTGTTCTAAAGCATCCTAATTACACTGATTCACTGGGAACAGCTGTTTTAATCAACTCAACAGGTGAAAAACAGAGAAGTCAGAAAAGGGCTAGAAGACCATATCTTGGTCCAGTGACTACAGTGCAAAGTATTATTAAAAAACGTTCCGCACCGTGAAACATCTCAGAGGACGTGGTCGGAAGCCAAAAGTGACATCTGTGCTGGCCAGGAGGATAGTGAGGAGAAAAAAAAATATCAAAGGATCACCACTAAGGCCATCCTGATGAACCTGGGCTCTGCTGGTGGCAACATCTCAAGGCAGACAGTCCAACAGACACTGCACACCGCTGGGTTTCACGGATGCAGACCAAGGAGGACACCACTTCTCCAGATAAGGAAAACAAAAGCCCTCTTGGCCTTTGCAAATGCTTATCTGGACAAAGAAGAAAACTTCTGGTCTTCTGTTTTATGGTAATATGAAACAAAAATTTAATTATCTGGCCACAATGAAATGCATTCATTTGGCGTAAAAAAAGGAGAAGCCTTCAACCCTAAGAACACCGTCCCCACTGTCAAACATGGTGGTGGGAACATATTGTTTTGTTATTGTTTTGTCACCAGCAGTTTTTCAGCCGGTGGCCCAGGGACCCTAATCACAGCAAATGGCAGCATGAAAAAGGAGCAAAACATCAACATTCTCAACATCATCAGGCAGTCTGCAGAGAAACTTGGCCTTGGGCACCATTGGACATTTCAACATGACAACGACCCAAAATACAGCTAAAGTGGTGTAAAATTGGTTAAAACATTAACGTTTTGCAGTGGCCCAGCCAGAGTCCTGACTTAAATCCAACTGAGAATCTGTAGAGGGAGCTAAAGATCAGGGTGATGGCAAGGAGACCCTCCAACCTGAAAGAGTTGGAGCTCATCGCTAAAGACGAATGGGCAAAAATACCAGTGGAGACGTGCAAAAAAGCTGGTCAGCAATTATAGGAAACGTTTGATTGCTGTAATAGCCAATAAAGGATTTTCTATTGATTATTGAGAAGGGTATGAATAATTTTGGACATGCCACTTTTTGTTCAAATGTAAATAAAAGAGGATTAATAATTTTTTTTCCCACAATGATGCCTCTTGTACATCGTCTTATTGTCTTCTGGGAGATGCTTGTCATTTTTAATCGAGAAAAAACTTGCTGGTTGAATATAAGTAAGTTTAAGTCAGACGTTGCCAGGAGTATGAATAATTTCGGGCTTGACTGTATATAGAGTATAAAATTATACAGTGAGCTCAAAATATCACTTTTTATCCATTTTTTCCATATTAAAGTCATCATTTTGTAGAAGAGTGCCAATAACTGTAGACAGCACTGTAAATAGGACACTGATATTCTTAGCTACATTGGGATACAATGTAGGCCACAAATTCATATTGATAAAGTAATGGATTATTATACAATGACTTATTACGGTAATTTGGTAAATAAAGATACCTTGTATCACGGATGTGATGGAGAATGATGTAGCATTGGGTTGGATTATACACCTGATTTTCAGACCGTACTAGGGAAATTAATGGAAAGGCAAAAGACATGTACAATGAACAGAAACTCAACCAGAATGAGCAGAAATTATATATTAAAAAAATGTAAAAACATGAAAAAAAAAAAGTAGAAAGAAAAAATTAAGTAAGTTTGCTTGGGATTGATCTTAGAACCATTTTATAAAGAAATGAGAATAAGTCATATGGACTACATGTACAGTAGAGAATAAAATAAAGGTCACTCGGCGCCCTCTGGTGAATGCGTGATGAGTTGCATTTGCAATCACAACAAATATGATTTCCTTAATATGATTTTCCTAATCTTCAAACAGAAAAAAAATAACACCCAAATCTGAAGTGTAATTTTTCATAAATACTTACGGTAGTGTTCACCTGTGAGAAAAACAATACATACATAAGGGGAAAAAAAAAAAAAAAAAACAGGGAAAAAATGACAAAGCCTGGCATCAGTGATGCTGGTTTGCTGTTATTGTTTAATGAATGCATTTGTGAGTGGATGTCAAACAGTACATGGGTCAAAGCAAACAACACAAAAAAAATAATAAATGAACAAAACAAATAAGAAGATGAACATAATGAGAATGTGGAAACAGACAGAAACAGCCGGTGACATGAGAACTAGATCAATGTTAACTGTAATGTTCTTACAACCTATATTTACTAATTTGATTTGTGTCTAAACTGGAACTCGATCTAGTCTGCATGTTGCTTTTCTCTTACATAAGTAATCCTCGCTTATGGTACATATATACAAGAACAAATTTATACATCATCTTTTCTCTGGAACACAACACACTTTTATCCTCCTCTATCTATCAGTGAGCACTTCAGTTAAGTCATGTCAGTGCTTGACTGGTTCTGCTCTGGTCAATTCGCTAAGCTGATTTACAGCCAGTAGTCACGGTATCATTTTCCTGAACCCTACTTAGCGCGGTCGCCTCTGTTTGGAGGAGCGCGGTGTCGATAAGGACGTACCCGCGCTCTGATTGGCTACGTGGGCCAGTCCTGGCAGGCTATTGGCCAGCTTGGCCAGGCCTCCGTTGGTAAGGAGCTGATGGATGGCTGTGCTTTTGGTCACTCCGGAGCCGGTGGAGACGACGGGAACCGCGCGCACCAGGGTGCCACCTGCTGGACTGAGTGAGGTTAACACCTGCCCGTGAGCCTGAGCCTTCCCAACTGAAGCCTGATGGAGAAAGAGGTTTTAGAAAATGGCAACATCTGTATATACAGGAGAAAGCAACGCAATGCAAAGCTGTGGAGCAAAATCTTCTGGGCTTGTACCTGAGTGCTGGAGGGCAGAACCGAGGGCTTGGACGTGATCTCTTGCAGGCTGAAGCTCAGGCCCTGCAACAGGCTACTGGCGGAGTTGGCTTAAAAAAAAAAAATTAAAAAAACACAGAGAGAGAGAGACAGAGAGAGAAAATGAACATTGCAAAACAGCTTTATGCACTACCCACAAGTGCTGAATCCTACAGTCCTAAAGGTGATGTCAAGCCTTTTTCTAGCTCCTCCTTCCCAACTGGAGTCGAACCACAAACCCAGAAGTGTTAGAGAAGTTCATCTTATAGAAGAAGTTCCTTCTCTAGCTTGCCCCTCTAGATTTTTTGGTTCTGCAGTCTCTCCATTTTACCTTGTGTAGAAGTCTGGACCTGTGCTGGGCTGGAGGAGGAGCCGGATATAACGCCACCCTGCAGGCTGTGGAAGGAAGCTCCTCCCGAGCTGAGACCACCAGAGACGTCTGTCAAAGCCCCAGACCTACGAGGACAAAAGGACCGAAAACAAGTCAGGACAATCATATTATAAATATATCTCCTTAAACATGTTATCATATTGAGTTTGGACCTTAATATGAAATATGACAAGCGACCGAATTAGTCATCATACCAGCCAATAGTGGGAGAAGTACAGATTATTGACAAATTTTGAATGAATGTTTTTAAGCGTTCATAAGCATTTAGCATTACTGAGTAAATACTACTTAACAGGTCTTACAGACAAGATTACAGAAAAATGCATTCCTTAACCATGCATCATCATACAACAAACATATTTGTATGTATTTCTTTAAACTAAACTCCTGGGCCCGTATTCACAAAGCTTCTTAGAATTCTCTCAGAGAGCTCCTATCTTAGCTTAAGAAGTCCTAGCTGGGAGTCCTAGACTAAAAGTGATTTAGGAAACTTCTCAGAGCAGCTCTGAGTAAGGAAAGTACAAAAACCTTTATCTTAGTGAAGAGATGTGGTTGACCTCGTTGCTAGGGATGTTGCAGCAATTCAAGGACTGTGATTGGTTTATAAAAAATAACCTCTGACCTGTGCAAAGGTCTTGAAATGCGCTCTTTGTGAAAATAGAATATATGATAATAGAACAGACTGTGAAATCATAATGTTTGTATATGAAGAAACTGTATAATCATGACTACAGGCTACTTTATGCAAAGTGTCTGTTAGGGGCTAAATATCTTAAAGTTAATTAAACAGCCAAATGTTGAAAATGTGTCTACGTTTGAAGCAACCAATTTCCACACAGTAGATACTATATTTAAGTTCTTACATTAATTTACCATGATGCAACATGATTGCAGGACAGTCTATTTAAGTTGCACTTTGGGGTGGTACAGTATGTAGCCAACAATCAAAGAAAGTTGTGAGAAAGTAAAAGGACAAGAAAAACAAATTGGACAGAAGAGCAGTGTTTACTTTTATCTTTACGTTCAGTGTTTGGAGAATATTTCTTCTTTTTCCAATTTTGTCTTCTGCTACAGAAACTCTTAAGCATCTTAAAAGTCCTCCTCTCTACTCTTAACAATTTTACCTTAGGAGCTGTTTTAGGGCTAAGATGTATTGTGATTCATTTTTATCTTTACTAAGATTTAGTCCTAAATTTAAGAGAAAATTTTCTTAGAATTTCGTCACTAGGAGCAACTTTTAGGCTTAAGAATCTTTGTGAATACGGGCCCTGAACTCTTCACACAAATCCAAACCTGCCAATGACTAATCACACAATGACAACATAATGAGATTGACCTGAATGACAACACTCACAGTGAGACTATACAGATGCAGATGTGTGTAAAAGGTTTGTCAGAAAAGTTTCCACAAACCTTGCGGTCAATAGTCCAGAAAGATCTTTGGCACCTGATACGGTTTGGCCCATGGTGACTGTAAGGGGCTTTCCAGACATTCCTACTGTAAAAAAAAAATAGAATTTTACCTCATGTGCATTTATTTACATAGCTTTATTTATTTATTAAAATGTTCTGTTTCACACTTCCTGTGCGGTTACCTTCCTGGATGCCGGAGGGGACTGTGCCGCTGGCTGCGTCGCCGTGGGAGACGATGGTGACTTTGATCTTGGCCCGTTTGGAGGCTTTTGTTGGGATCGTGGGACTTGGCGTCTGCCTCCTCTTCAGATGGAGCCGCTGTTCGTTCTGCTCCAAACCTTCCACCTGTTCGCCGGACACGGGCACTGTGGCACACAAAGGGTCAAAGGTTAAACACAGGTCTTAATATTTATGATTTATCAATGATGTGTTATACAACACTCCCGTTTCTTGCTCTCTCCCACCCCACGAGTCTCTGACTGCCAGGGCCAGATGAAGTGCAACACTTGAATCAATTGAAAACTGAAAGTGTGCTCAAGTTAAACCAGGACTTGTGATCGCGCAGATTAACAGAACACAGTTATGAGAGTAAAAACCCTCTTTCTTTCTCTGGATAATCCCCTGCTATACTAATGCACTTATATCAGCGTTTTACTAGTGCATGGATGCCATCAATGTAAAAAGGTTTCTCAATACCATGATCGGGCTGCCTGCTTCACGTCTGAAACACTGGCCTCCCAGGAACACCTTTAATAACACAAACAATGGCATAAAAATGGCTTGGAGCGAGGTCAGGACTGTACAGGGCATGTGGCAATAACTCCAAGCTGAGTTCCTGTAATGTTGGTGAACGACTTTGCCTTTTGCAAGCTGGTGAGAAGTTATTTCAATGATCGGGTGTCACACTCGATGTTCAAACGTTCAAATGTTTTACTGCAGCTAAGAGTCTCAATGTACTGTTTGTGAAGTCTTCTGTAAATAGGAATCGTTTTTATGTCCTTATTTACCTGAAATTTCCTCACAAGTCCCGGATTGATTTGAACACGCTAATGTCTAGTCAGTTATACTGTGATAAAAAGAAGTCTAAAACACTGACACCCAATGGTACAGACGATACTCAAAGGGTATGAGCCGTCCATCGCGCATCCGTCATATCACGTCACCAACTATTAAAAGTGGATTTTGAATACAGGTCGTCCCTGACTTATGTCCCTGAGTTCCGTTCCGGGAGCACGTTCGTAAGTCCGAATTGTTCTTAAGTCGGACAAAGTGAGTCTTGTATACCTTTGACAAGAATAAACAATGTAAAGCATAACAATCCACTTGACTAAATCTCTGTTCCCTTTCCCCAACACTGCCATCATTTGGCCAAAAACCGTAATCACGCTGAAGGAAATTAATCTCAAAGTGAAATATAAAATGTAACAGTGCTTTTAAGTAACCGCGCCTTTAAATTGTGAGAGGAATTTTGTCTCGGAGCTGTTTTCCAACTTTAGACATTTTATACATTCACTTAAACACTGAAAATATTCTATATAATTGCAAATATTGGTATCTGGTGCACTGCAGTGTCTATGTTTGTACAACATATGTGAGCTACTTCCGTGATTAAACAGGAAGTAGAACCGTGGTCTGTTCGTATCTTGAATGTTCCTACCTGTATTGTCAAAAATTTACGACCCTGATGTTTAACAATAAGACCAACAAGTGCAAGTTTCTTCAAAAACAGAGGATTAGAATATCAAAAAGGTTAAAAAAAGAAAAAAGAAAAAGATTTAAGATGAGTGATGCAGAGAGAGAAAGAGAGAGAGAGAAGGAGAAGGGAAATATACTCACCAAACAGACAGGAGGGGCTGCCAGGAGGAACGCTCTTCCTCACCAGCATGTTCTGTTTCATAAAGGCAGCGAACTGAGCTGCAGCGGACGGAAGACAAAGGTACACAGAATGAAGGGGGAAAAAAAGGAGAAAGAAAGGACAGGAAAGGAGGAGACACTCCCGCACACACGTCATGGGGAGGTGGAATGAGCTGAGGGAAGGTGACTGAATGCTTACAATGGATACTACTGACATCTAACACAACTACAATTCAACAACGCAAACATGCAGAGATCATGCACCGGGAGTCTGTGTGAACCAACTGTGTGTGTGTGTTTGTGTGTGTGTGTGTGTTTGCATGGTTTAATGCTATGCTTTTAGGGATGTGCACCCTCCACCTCCACACACACACCTTGAGCTTGTTTGTGTGTGAGCACGGTTCCAGATCGCTGCATGTGTGTTTTGAGGAGCTGGGTGGCGGTGATGAGACTCGACTTCTGAGCTGGAGATAAAGTCGCGGTCTTGGTTTTGGGACTGGCTGTGGGACTGCTGCACACACTGGACATGTCCTACAGGGGGCGACAGCACCACAAAAATCCAACATCAGTACTTGTTTCCTACAGTGAGGTGCCAAAAGCTTAAATCCCGAAATCTGATATGTTTTCTGTAACAGGAGCCCTGACAATACTGTCGACTACTAACACAGATCACATGTGGTCGTCCTAATACGTCGTCATTATTATCCGTGACCGATAATAAGCAGACAGGCTGCACAAATTAGAAGAACAAACACCTGGTAGTTATTCATTTAACTAACCTCTGATCCTGATGGTGAGATAGGAACCCTGATAGCTGGTGAGGAAGGTCGCGACCTTTCCGTCTCAAAAGGCAACTCGCGACGCGGTTTCTTTTTCTTCTCCGCGTCAAGGTCCCGCGTTTCCCCCGAGGTGAGACTGGAACTTTCTGCTCGCATCAAAATGCCCGTCAGGAAGTCTACGATCTCATCCTAAAGGAGACAAAAGTAAAACCAGACAGATGATCACCTTCTCAGGAAACTTGACTTTTATTTTATTTTTTTTAAAGATTCTGGATTAACGTTGTTTAAAAGTGTGAACCTGAATGCAGCGATCCACCATCGTCTGCGTCAGACCTTCTGTCTTCATCTTGGAGGAACCGATCCTGCAACATGGCCAGAGAAAAACATATGAGTAGGAGAAATCGTCTGCGGGGCGGAGCTCTGAGAGAGGGTGATATTTTAAAATTTGAATGTCGTCTTATTGTACACCGTCTTAACGCACAGACGCACCTGAGGTTGTCATCCGCCCCTCCTACCACCACCATGCTGTTGTCCGCTCGGATCTTCTCCCTCAACTCCTCCATGCTCTCGGCGCCGCACTGCAGCGCGTTCTGACCCACCACAAATAGCACGGGAGTCTTCATGTCCAACAAGGGGTCGTCCACGTCCTACACGGAATGAAGTACATTTAAAAACTTTAAACTTCCTTACAATGTAAACACTCTTACTGCGGACAATAAATAATAGCAGGTTTGCCTTTCAGTATTTACCCCTCTGGGTCCGACGACTGTTTGCAGTGGGAAACCCAGACACACGATGGCAGTCACATGCTCCATAAGCGACACCTAGGTTTAAAAAAAAAAATCGCAAAGATTCAAATATTTCCTCAAACACACAGCGAAGTGAGCGTTTCACAAGTAACAAACTAACTCACGTGGCAAGCAATCAGTGCGCCTACGTTCCACCCCACCAGGACGATGGGCTTGTGAGGGAAGTGACTGTGAACCTGAAAACCAAACAACATAATCATTTACTATTGCAAACTAAGCGCAGATTACGCACCAGCTGTAATGTTTCATCGATCAGAATTCTGGATCGGTCTTTAAACCCTTCGCCTTGCTCACCTCGATGACTTTTCCCCTGACGGTGCCGATCAGGTGCTCCAGACACTGCGTGATGCCAATGTTCGCCCCGCTGCCCACGTGAGTGTTTATGGGGACGACCTGACAGATGGAAAGCACGTTGCTTGTTTAGTTTTGATGCAAATGGTGAAAATGTGTTGGCATGATCTTGTAAAACTGGAGAGAGAAAGGCAGAGAGAGAGACTTACTTTGCCTAAGCATGAGAGCTGTGATTGCCAGAATCTCATTCTGCGAGAGGTAGATAAGGAGGGCACCGTCGGCCCGGATGGGCAAAGCAGGATCAGAGGCGAACCGGGAAGTTTATTCTAAACACATTGAAAACACACACACATCAAAAACAAACCACGAACCATCAATCAAACTAGGCTCTATACAAATCGCTTCGTTATGACGTCAGACGTTTTTTTTCTTCTTTACGTACCGGTTTGTTTTGAGACAGCACACCCACGGCCGGATCCCAGGGCCGTTTCAGGAGCAGGGAGAGCGCCTCAGCCCCCGCCCCTCCCAATTTAGTGGAGGTCGCTGGCAGCATGCGCTCGATCAGGGAGGGAACCTGACGGGTCACGGGAAGGCACGATGAGTCAACGTCTTTGCTGTGGATTCCGGGACACTTTAGAGAAGGGTTAAGCGTTCTCACCTTGCTTTTGAGCGTCTGCAGGACGTCCAGGTAGGCAGCCAGCATGGCCAGGCTCAGAGACTCTACCAGGGTGCTGTGGAGCCACTGAGTGAGCTTAGGATCCCAGTTCACGCTGGCCAGCGCGTGACGAACCTTACGGGCGCATTTATCCACCGCGATCCTGCGCAGGACGGGCTCGTTACACACCTGACGGAGGATTGAAGATACGTGCACAGGTTTAAATTCTCTTAAATAAGAAAATATCCAGATAACTAGAGCACATCTATAGCATGCCTGATAAAATAATTAGCAGAAAAAAATGTAGATCCCATCAACCATAATGACTTATACACTATTTGATAATTAGACTGTAATGTACATTTTTGAAGCGCACTACTCATGACAAATCTTTTTATTTCTGGTGGAAGCTGACTAGATTAATTATGTAATGCTGAAATTAAGGATTAGGCAGAATGAAAATTTTAAAAAATGTAGGTCTCTCACGCTTTCATTAGCTAGCCTGGCCAGTCTCTCCGCCTGCAGCGCCTTCAGGACTTTATTAAACAGCTTGTTTTGAGCCATCGTCCACCCGGTTCTAAAAGAAAAAACAACAACATCTTGTTATATGATGACATAATGCAATGAATATTACTAGAAATACACCGATTGCAATTTTCTTGGCCGATACAGTTTTCTGTCACAATTTTCCTTTCCAAGCATGCAAAAATATTGTTTTAAATCAATCCTATGTATAGCCTCAATCTTGAACTATTAAACTAATATTCTTTAAAATACTGGTCAGTACGGAGGGGAATCGTGAGGGACCAGCCGACATGATATCATGATACCCGGGTACCCATACGATTTGTATTGTGATTCTGTTAGTATCACAATTTTATAAACATATCAATTCAATATAATTTTTTTCCAGATTTTGTTCAAATTAAACAAACCCAGCTAATAATTTGACAGAACAGAACAACAGAAAAAAAAAACAGAACAGTGTGCTGCACACTAATGTGTGAATAGTTTAGAGTGTAAGATTAACAGAGGAACTGTAACATATTACCACCTCGAATGCAAACATATACAAATTAAAAATACATTAAAAACTTTTTATTTTATTTTGGAGTCACTGTGGGGCGATACATGAATTGCATCACGATTAGGTAACTGAATAAATTATCACACATCACACTGAAAATTAAAATCCATCATGCGCCTCCTCTGAGACGTGCGCTCTCTCGAACTGCTGTGCACGCAACGTTAGAAGGGTGGGAATAAATCTCAGATGCGCATGATTGGTTAGCGTAGATATGATTGACATTAACACAACATTAAACTGAATGAACTGTAACTATACATGGAGAAATATTACACAAAACATTATTACTAATAACAAATTGAGACTTCGGGAAATTGGCGTGGCACTTGTAACACCTCAGGATGGTCACTGCTGATTAATTGTACTGCTATAAAGACCAAACCTGGATCAGGTATCATTCCTACACACACTGGATCATGAGAGAAAAATTCTTACTTGTTAATATGATCTTCCCAGTCGTCTGGAGGCAGCGGGCCGTCAGCAACAGTCCGAGCGAACAGAACATGGCGCTCACACTCGTTCATCACGCTCCGGGCTTTCTGGTTGTCGTACAGAGGCATGGGAGTGGGAGTGACCGTCTCAACATCGATGGACATCTCAGACTCCCTAGAAATTTTTTTTAAAAAAAACAACTTGTCATATACTCTAATGGATGACTGGTCGACGTGATTATCTAGAAATAGTCTTAAACCAAATAAATGATCTAACCACTCACACAGAGGAGTCCTGCTGTCGACGCGGAGTGACGAAAAGCATGCGTGTGGGCCGGGCACTGCTGGCGTCAGGGTGGGCGTTCCAGGGCTTGGCATAGCTGTGGTCCAGGAACACCAGGTCCAGTTCTCTCTCATGCACCGACAGTTGGAAGAGCAGAGACGTGCCCATGCGGCGGGCCGACGTCTGGAAGTCCCGCTCTCCGCTGCCACGGTACATGGTTCTCTAAGGGCAAACGGGGGCACTTAAGGTCCCAGGATAATGAAGCACCTTAACATGAGATCGACAGAGCTGCGGAGGAAAGATGAGAATTATCACCAAATCACAAACCAATTTATCTGTTAAATATGATGATAAAAAAGCATCTTTTTCATCAACCCCATATCATTCATCTCTTTTGTTTTGACTTATTGTATTCTGAGATGAATAAACAGTCGGTTTGAGTCTGAGGTTTGAAACCAAAGATAGTTTCCTTGCATAAGAATCTATTTTCTATCCTGAAGAATTCCTTTAATTTTAAGTGTCTTCACAAAGTTTTCCTTCTTATGTAATTTCATGTGATATAGCAACTGATGACTTCTTTTTCCAGCCTACATCAGCTAATTCCTCTTAAACGTGTTAAATTTATGGCATTTTTCAGACACCCTTTGTAGTGATGCGCGGGTCGGGTATTTTTCCAACCCGCGGGTCCCGCGATTATGAAATTATTTGGCCCGCCCCAGCCCGCCCCGCACCACTGTATCTATTTTTACAACCCGCCCCGCCCCGCGACCATTAAATAGACATACTAGGCATTGTAATTCAAATGAATTATTTCAGCCTGAAAGTGCTTGGAAACATCGCCCTGTAAACTGACAACAACATATGATTATAAATATGAACGATAAATCAGGTCATATTAATAACAAGATAATGATACACATTTTAAACATTTACAAAGCAGCGTTTGT
>JAOVVA010000036.1:3260230-3279712 GCA_028565275.1 Leiocassis micropogon | reverse complement strand
TCTGCATGTCTTTGGACTGTGGGAGGAAACCGGAGTACCCAGAGGAAACCCACCAAGCACAGGGAGAACATGCAAACACCATGCACACTGAGACGGGAATCGAACCCGGACCCTGGAGGTGCAAGGCGACAGTGCTAACCACTAAGCCGCCACTAAGCAATAACTTTAAATCATTAATCAGATTATCATTGTACGCAATTAAAAAACAATGAGCCACAATGAGCCTCTGCACAATGTTTGAGAAGTACTGTTAAAAATCATGCAATTATGCAACCAGGTAATCATGATGTGGCAACAAAATGCGTTTACAACAAATATCAGAGGGACAGACGGCCTGGTGTTCTGAGAATGTCGAGTGTTTTTACACTGAATGGCGTGTGTGAGAATGAGAGCCTGTGTCCACTGTGACCTCTGTTGTAGCCCATATATACCGTATATTATTGTGTATTGTGCTCAGAGATGCTTTTCTGATCACCGCAGCTGTAAATAGTGCTGATCAGAGTTACTGTAGCCCCTTAGGTAGTCCTGAACCAGCATGGCTGTGCACTATGGTAGAGGTATTTCTGTGAGTGGACTATGTGTGGTAATAAGACTATAAGATTCATTCCAGGGACGGGATGCTGTCATGCTAGCATCCGTTATAGCTGCTGTCTGGCTTTAGGTGGCACTACAGCGCTACACTGCCTGGACATTCCCATTCTTTTGCCTAAATAGTTTTTTTTTCTGTCTGTGTTGGAAAAGGAATGGAAAGTGTGGGGCTAAAGACTGAAAGACAGTGATGAACAATTACACACACACACACACACACACATCCCTCCCCTCTCTCTCCCTCTCTCTCTCTCCCTCTCTCCCTCTCTTTTAGTAATGCTGAATAGAGAAACTGGGTCAGTGAGGTGCATGATTCCGTACCCTACATGTCAGTGTATACATGTGTGCATTTGTGCAGGAAAAAAGTTCTTGTTGTTGTTTTTGTTTATTTTATTTTCTTCAAGTAATTCATTCCATTAAAATGGCTCTCAGCGCACCATCCATTGTTTAAATTGTGCATGTGTTATTTTTTTTTTCTCATCTATTATCTAAGCAGCTATAAATGCTTCTGGAACTTTAAAGACGAACAAAACTCTTTTTAAGGATGCTTTAACCTGATCACTGGAATAACTGCAGTGAAAAAGACATCACTCTGAGACACTTTGGGACTTATGGTTTGAGTTTTCCTTTGGTTGTCGTGTATTGTTTTTTTTTTTTTTCTTGCACCGAGACCATGGCTCACACCAAGTGGAAGTGCTGGTGGATTGTGCTGTTGCTGTGTCTCTTGTTGGTATGGACTGCTGACGGGAATGTGGGTTTAACTCCAGATAAAGGAAAAGCAACGCCATCCTGCTATGGAGGCTTCGACCTCTACTTCGTCCTGGATAAGTAAGTGCAGCCCATGTGTTCTCTGCACACACTGTAAGTTATGATAGTGGAATATCCCGATCAAATCAGAGCATCAGAGTACATTCATTTCTAAAAGGATATTTACAGAATATTCGATGCAATTTATTGTAGAAAAGTTCAGCTTTAAGGACTGTAGTGATTTAGAGGCTTATAAAGGCTATCTGTATATAGGGGTGGACGTAGGTGTCATAGCATGCACCCCAGAATTTTGTGCATGACACCATCAACACTGAACCTTATAAAATACCTGATTTTTTTTCCCGAGTCAGCACGATCCTTAAACCTGGTATGCAGGACAAATGCATTACCTCATCTTCAGCTTCATTCCTTTAGCGCCAACCACTTCCTGTTTGTTATATTTACTGCCTCCTAAAATGATGATGCCTTTTACGAGACATATCGTCATAGTGACTTTGCCGTGCTAGTGCCCCCTATGGCTGTTATACACTCTGAAAATATAAAGGCAAATAAAATAATCTACAGTAAGTGACCTCAAACCTTTAAGAGCCAGGGGGCAAATTATGAGTAAAATAAATTTAACAGCCCCCCGGAAACAGATTTTTATAAAAATAGAAATAATCCAGTTACAGATATAAGCCTCATATTGGAGCCCTGGAGCATTTTTAATTGCTGACATGTTGACTGACATTTGGTCAATAATAGATAATATAATTATTAAATATAATCTGTTTGGAAACTGTGGTTTATGGTGTCCTAAAACCTAAAAAAATACATTTACTGACCCTCTGGGACTGGAATTTACATGCATTTTATTGAGACCCCTCAGGTTCCTCACAGCTTATAGATTGTCTACAAACCAAATTGCTCGTAAGTATGATTGTATGAAGTTGTAAATAATGCCCTCTGATGGACGTCTTACTGACTTACTGATGGTGTATTCCTGGCTCATAACGATGATCCCAAGACTCCAGTTATACTCCAGATCCACTATAATCCTGACCTAGGTAAAGCTTACTGATGATGATGATGATGATGATGATGGTGAGGAGGAGGAGGATAATGATGATGATGATGATGATGATGATGGTGATGATGACTATGATGATGATGATGAGGACAATGATGATGATGATAATTAGGACAATGATGATGATAGTGCTGATGAACAATTAGGACAATGATGATGGTGATGATGATGATAGTTAGGACAATGGTGATGATCATGATAGTGATTATTATGAAAATGATGATGATGATGATAATTAGGACAATGATGATGATGAAAAAGATGATGATGATGATAAGGAGGAAGATGACGATGATAAGGACAATGATGATGATGATAAGGACAATGATGATGATGTTCTGTAGGACATGTCACCTTTTCATGATTCTTGTTCTATATCTTTTTACTACTAGATAAATTCTAGTATCAGAAGCTACAGTATATAGTATAAGAGTATAAGAATATATAGTATATAGTACATAGTATATTGTATAAGAAAGCTTACCATGGTACAGATACCACAGCAGTCCAGTGGTACGTGTACCATGATATTTGTGACTGTACCATTGTACGCATTTGCTGATGCAGTATGAAGTACTTTGGTGCTATAGTATAGTCTATGGTTCTTCCATGTGTACTAATTTGGTTTTATAGAAAATGCACCAAATTACCATAAAAAATATATATATGTTATACATATTTATATACCATAATGATAGTATTTTTATAATATGGTTACCTGTTACAGTACTCTCCAAATGTAAATACACAATACTTTGGTAAATACCATGGTACTTATTGGATACCAGAATTGCTACCAAAGTTCAGTATGTATCTAATATGATATATTTGTATACTATTGGCATGGTATGGTACGGTATGGTATGGTATGGTATGGTACCATATTAGATACCTGCTGAACTTTAGTAGCCATTATGGAGCCCTATAAGTAACGTTGCATTCACTAAAATTGTGTAGTAACCTTTGGAAGGTACCCTAACAAGTAAAACTGCACTGCAGAGATTGCAATATAAATATTACCAATATGAAGTGATATACCAAAGTATGCGCTATGGTAAAACCAAGTACCATAGTTTGGTATCATGTACTATGGTACTGTCAAAAATACCATCTTGCAGTTACCATAGAACTACCCTGGTCCTGGATTTTTTGCTGTATATGAATGTTAACAGTACGCTAATTGAAAAATCTAAATCATAACATGATGCGATGATGTAAAATGCATTTCCCCGGTCATTTAATTTCAACCTAGCTTTATTTGTATAGACTGTTTAACAATAGATATTGCCAACAAAGCAGCTTTCATGAAATCCAGATGTGGATTTGCATCCGAGACCAAGCCAGAGTTGACACTGGCAAGGAAAGTAATCCCTGAGGAGGGAACCTAGAGACTGAAAATGGAACCCATCCTTGTTTTCATCCTGAGATTATACTGTAAATCATCATGCTTCTATAACAGAATAAAGTCAAACAGTATAAAGTGTGATGAAAGGATTTTCATTATAAACAGACTGTGAATAAGAGTCATGGAATGAGCTCAGGGTAGTCTTTTATGATGACAGCAGTAGTAGTTTATAGGTATAGTCATGGCCAGTTTTTTAATGCTTCTCTATAATGTATGTAAAGGATACAAACAATACTTAAAGTTATGGTTCAGAAGGTTAACATTATTGACCTGTAACAAGCAAAGCAAATGGTAAAGTGATTGCAATTGGTTTAAGACCTGTCCAGGGCCTTATTAAAGGATAGTTCTTGTATAGAAGAAATGTGGTTCGAAAAACAATCATAAATGGAGATCACTTAAACAACAGGTGACGTTGCATTGTAATTAAGTGGAGCATAGAAATCACAGCTATGTATAATAGTGAAAGTAAGAGCATTTCCATGCACACACACAGTGTGAGGGGAACTCAACAGCTGCGTGGCCATAAGAAAGCCACTTGTTAGTGAGACTCATCAGAAAAATATGCTTGAATTTGTTCGGGAGCCTAAAGATTGGACTTTGGAGCGATGGAAAAAGGTCACGTGGTCTGATGAGTTCAGACTAACCCTATTCTAAACCCTATTCTGCATGAAGCACATGAACCGATGCATCGTGTTATGATCTGGGGTTGCTTCAGTTGCTCAGGGCTAGACTCACCAGAGTTATGTGACAATAAAATGAAGTCAGCTGATGACCTGAATGTAATGAAAGACAAGTTATCACATCTATGGAGGTTTTTTCTTCCCTGATGTCACGGCCATAATCCAGGACTCAAATTGTTAAACTTTAATGTACACACTTAGCAGTTCTCAGTAGTTCTGTTTACAGTGATACATGGAAAGAAGTTAGAAGATCACATAACAATCTAACTTTAACTTTTTGAAAAGTTTCATGCTTTAATTTTATATAAAACTTGTAACACTTTCATTAAAGAATTTTTCTTTATTTCACTGGCATGTTATTGCCAGTGGTGTGCGAAGTACACAAATACTGTACTTAAGTAAAAGTAGACATACAGTATCCTAGATAAAACATTACTTTAATAAAAGTACATGTCCGCCAGTAACATTTCTCGGTCAAAAGTTACACTTACCTTCAAAGTGTACTTGAGTATCAAACTTCCTGAGCTTGTATTGGCTTACTGTAGCCTTTCAGGCCAAGTAAAATATTCTCTCTTTTTCTAATTTAATTTTCTAATTTCAAACACCTGCTATGAGTGTTAAGCGTTTAACAGAGGGAAGGCAAATCTCACAATTACATATAACAGTCAGCAGGTGGCGATATGACTGCTTCAACACCACTGTGGTTATGTAATGCAACGGCATGCAGAAATGTAGTGAAGTAGAAAGTACAGACATTTGTTTCTAGGATGCAGCGGGTTAAAATTAAAAAGCATCCACTTATAAAACTACTGAAGGAAAATACAGGTAATACTTAAAAACAGTTATGAAGGAAATGCACTTAGTTACTCTCCACCCCTGATTATTGCTGTTGGGAAATATAATCTAACAAATGCTTGTCGCATCCCACAAGACAGAACTCTTATTCTTTCTTTTTCATTTCTCTTCACACACTTCATAACTCTAACAAAGAAAATATCTATTATCTTATTTTTAAAAAATACTGGATGGATTCATTTCTGCATAGCTTGAGGTTTGGTACTGTATTATCATGCTGACTTGACATCTTGATTTCATTATAGGGTTGACTGTTAATTGCATAAGCACTCTAATACGGCCTGTTTTTGGCAATAAGAAAGCAAGGGATTAAAGCAAGGGACCGATCCAGGACCTGAGGCAGGCTGAATTAATGGATAGACAAATGGAACAGCATCTGGTTATAATTGCAGAAACTGCTTGGAGGCAGGCAGTGCTTTACGCTACAACACTTTCATATGTGTATTAGAAATGCGAGTATCACAATTCAACCTCGAGATTCATAAAATACATCAATATTACGTAGAAAACGTTGGTAAGGAATACATTACCTATAAGACCAAACATACAGTATAGCGATTAAGTATGTTATATTTTACTATACAAATAACATCGCTGAATTCTGTTGAATGGATTCTGATTGGTCAGAATGTAGTGATTTTCTTTAACAGCAGCTCTGACAGTACAGTTATGGTTTAAACCACAGGTTTATATTAATGCACTTGTTCTAATATGTTAATGTTTATATACATATTTATGGTGGATGCTGCACAATTTTTTTCTATGAGCCAACAATGTTAGTATTTATTTAAGAAGGAGTCTCAAGTCGTCAAGTTTTATTCCTTAAAGGTCCAATATTTTACTATTTCTTTAACAAGTTAACCCAGATCTCTACACTATACCAACTCCTTCTGTTCCACTCCTCTTCCAAATGCACAGATTTAGTGTCTATGTAAATGAGCCACACCCACTGCCAGGGGAGTGGGTCTTATTTTATGAGGTCACATTAGGGGGAAAATCTATTTGGCTTGTTAAAACCTCGGTCAGCTTAGCATATATATGCAAATAAAAGCAGTCCATAAAATACTACACTTAGTCCATGTCCAAATTGTTTTCTATTATATGCAAATTGGCCCTGGATGTGAACATGCATGTGTATGATGTCCTGCAATACTTTTGTGTCCCAATAAGAGCATACCCCGAGTGTCCCTGGGGTATAATCCAGATCCACTCCCATCCTGACAAGTATAAAGCACTGAAAGATGAATGAATGAATAAAAAATGTGATGAGCAGTATACAGTATAATAATGTGTCCTGCAGCAGTACTGTATTTGTCAAATGTCTAGGATGTGGGAGCAGTTAGGAGCTTAAATGAGTGTAAAGTGAAACACTTTGTATTACGTCATAGACACAATAAAGTATTTGGTGATTTATGAGTAGCCCTCACAGAGGTCGGTGTGTTCACAATATAATTTCCTCTCTTGCCTGTTTTTGCTTTATCTTTATAAAACATACAGTATTTAACATCTACTGTATCTCGGGTATGTTTTTGTATAATATTGAATGTTTCCGTTTTGTCCATTTTGAAAGACAACATCTCTTACCTTGCATTTCTTTGACATTTCCTACTGTATCATTCCTGCTCTTTTGCTTTTCTGCTTGTCTTGAACCCGTTTCACCATGAGATCCAGATGTTCCAATGTTTTGGCCCTTTTTTTTTGTTTTTTGGCAGCTGGCTCCGAATAGGGACTTGTATCTTAGTAACAATGGGAAAAAACACAGAGAGAAGGGTTGAATGAGTTGGTACATCTGTTTGAAAAGATTTTGTCTTTTTTTCCTAACCACATCAGTTTGTCCACACTCTGACCAAGCATTTTTAGGCTTTGTTGGTTAATTTGGACGCAGTGAGAAGAAGGCCTGCTGTTGCCAGGGAAAAACAGTGGTGTATTACAGATCTGAAACATTCGAACAATAAAAAATCGATTGACCTACTTTTAAATATGCATGCATGTTCAGGGTTCACCCTTCATCATTCTTATTAGGTCAGTGTATAATGCATTGCACAACCCTAATGAACAATATTAAATCATGACAAGCTTTTGCTGTGTGTAATGTATCCTTTAAAAAAATAAATGTCCTCTCTGACCCAACCCGAGAAGTCGTCCATACCTGAAAAAACATGATTTGGCTTAATTCAGTAGATAAAGGACTCCACAAACTACAGCAGAGCTCTGTATCCTGTTGAATAAAGTAATAACTATACATTATTTTAGGATTAATACGAAATTTTATATCAATATAGTGTTGATATATAGTCACTTTTTACTTGGACAGATGACAAGGTACACATTCGGTCTGAATGTCATGTGTGTAATATCATACTTTATATCATACGATATGCTGCACAGATCACGTTTTAGGTTCACATCTGGCGCAGAAAACGTTTGGTTCCATTCACCAGCCTGACTTCAGTAATTACTATAAGGACAAAACATAAACCACAATAACGAGACTATGAAGTCATTCCATTTCTTCCCCCAAGCAAGTGACATTTAGCTCAGACAGTACAGCAACACAATTACTCAATATGGAGCAGACAGAAGGCTGAGAGTTGTGTTTAACATATGGTTGCATTACATCACATGCTGTCTGGATCATTTTAAAAGGTCATGTTTGAAAAGGGAGAAAATATGGATCGGGGGCTGTTTGCTTTGGTAGAAATGCTTGGCCCAAAAATAAATGGCCTACTTGGTGGGGAGCCAATGTCTTTTTCAGTAAGACTGGGATTCGGTGGTGAAGATTTATCGGTATTCAGAGATTCCTTGAGGACTTGAAAGGAGGAAAAATGCCAGTTGTTCCACATCAAAGCTAAAAAAGAGGTCTAGACTGTGTGTTAGTACTATAGAAAATCAGAACATACAATGAAACTGCTTGATCACAAGTTTCTGATTTGGTCAATATATTACGAGGGGTATTCAAGTCAAACTGGGACTTTAGGTTGGACAGAATAAGAACACAGTTATGAGAATTAAAAACTCCCTTTATTCCTTCATATAATCCCCTGCTACACTAATCAAGTTAGCCACAAGTGATCTATCGATTTTCAAGGATCAGGCTTTCAACTTGTTGAATGTTCACGAAAACGAGTTTTTCGTCCCTCGTATTAACTTTATTATTATTATTATTATTATTATTATTATTATTATTAATAATAATAATAATAATATTTATGTTTCCAAATATTGCCTTAATAAAGCTCTCAATACTCTGGTCCTCTGTGCAGGTCTGGAAGTGTGCAGCATCACTGGACTGAGATCTATAATTTTGTGGCTCATCTGGCTCATAAATTCATCAGGTAAGGAGATTTGTAGCACGCAAACAGCATGAGCAGGTTTCACATGAGTGACTCACATGATTCTTTGATTAGATGAGCTGATGTTTGATTGTTTCCTTCAGCCCACAGCTTCGAATGTCCTTTATCGTGTTTTCCACCGAGGGTCGGATTCTCATGCCGCTGACAGAGGACAGGTGAGTGACCTTGATACTATGAACTTTTCTGAGAGGTTTTTCTGTAATCATTTTTCTTAAAGTGGTGAATCATATAACCTCCAACAAATAACCTTCTTTAATAACAGTTTCTACCATACACTTCAAAGTTTTTTTACTTTCACACCACATTCCTTGTGTCAAGCCATTGTTGAACAAGAGACAACGTCAGAGGCGTCTTACCTGGGCTAAGGACAAAAAAAGGACTGGACTGTTGCTCAGTGGGTCCTCTTTTCAAATGAAAGTAAATTTTACATTTAATTTGGAAATCAAGGTCCCAGAGTCTGGAAGAAGAGAGGAGAGGCAGAGAATCCACGTTGCTTGAGGTCCGGTGTAAAGTTTGCACAGTCAGTGGTAGTTTGCAAAACCCTGTCGTCTGCTGGTGTTGGTCCACTGTGTTTTATCAGGTCCAAGGTCAGCACAGCTGAAGTTTTAGAGAACTTTATGCTTCCCTTTGCTGACCAGTTTTATAGAGACGCTGATTTCATTTTCCAGCAGGACTTGGCACCTGCCCACACTGCAAAAAGTACTAATACCTGGTTTAAGGACCATGATATCCCTGTGCTTGATTGACCAGCAGACTCGCCCGACCTAAACCCCATAGAGAATCTAGGGAGTATTGTGAAGAGGAAGATGCGAGACACCAGACCCGACAACGCAGAAGAGCTGAAGGCCGCTACCAGAGCAACCTGGGCTGCCATAACACCTCAGCAGAGCCACGGACTGATCGCCTCCATGCCACAACACGTTGCTGCACAACCAGCAATAACCTTTCCTCAATTTGAGCTACATTAGCTCGTCTCTTGGATCGGACTACGCGTGCCAGCCTTCACTCCCCATGTACATCAGTGAGCCTTGACCACCCATTACCCTGTCGCAAGTTTGGTTTTAGAGTACTGGGTCAAAGAAACTCTAAAACTGCAGTTCTTGTGGGATGTTCCTGGTCTGCAGTGGTCAGGAAAACTGAGCTGACATATTCATGGGTGGCCAAGGCTCACTAATGCACATGGGGGTTGAAGGCTGTGTAGTCCGATCCAATAGAAAAGCTAGTGAGAAAAAGGTTGGATGTGATATAAAGGTGTCAGAACACATAGTGCCCCACTGTTATGGTGGCAAAAGGGGACCTACTCAATATAAGGAAGGTGGTCATAATGTTATATATATATATATATTCACGGTGTGTGTGTGTGTCCAAGCTATACTGATAACAAGGCATCAGGTTCCATGCAATAAGCAGTAAATGCATGAGAAATGTTACATCTCCGTTGCCAGTGAATGATTTCAGCTGGACGGAATACGCTCCGTGTTTATGGTTAACGACTCATGCAGTTTGAGGTCCAATAAGACAAATGCTCTGAAAATGGTCCTGACATTATGATCAATGCCATATGCTCTTACTCTCTGCAAGCCACGGTGTTATTGTATGTCTAGGAAAAGTCAGAAATGTTTACTGTCTTCCTGCTTTCCAGTTTCATAAATGCCTGCCTTCCAGCTGCCTCTCTGGTTTCGACACCAACGGCAGCTAGCAGCAGCGACATCTACAGCTACAGCCGCAGCTTCTCTTAGCTGCAGACACCATTATTCATTTGCGTGGAGTTAAGAACACATAAGTTTTACAGACAATGGTTGATCCGCTAAAAGGGATAGCATGAGACACAGTCGCATCCAGAGAGTAGCTCCTTTCCAAACCGAATGGCTGGAAACAGATTTTTGACTCTTTCCTCCAAATGCAGTTTTATTAGGGAAGCTTTCCACACTTATCTGAGCCAAGCTGACGTGGCTCCTGAAGCTCACTTCTGATTTTCAGCTAATGGTTAGCCAAATTCTGCTGAGAGATGAACAGAGTGCGTATAAGAATAAGAATTAAGTGGTTCACATAAATAAATAAAACAGTCTCCTATATATTGTACAGTTCTGAAAACTACACAAAGTGTTTATGGGTTCTATGGGTTTTATGAAGATGTAATGGTCAGGAGAATCTCAGATTCTTTGATAGTCGATATCTGATGCTTTATACTTTTTTACTGTGACATGTGGCTTTTCAACTCTAGGAAATACCACTTAGCTAAGAAGGTTTGTTGATGCACTGGACAGCATTTTCATGCCATCCATTTCAAGGGTGTAATTCCTGGGTTTTTTCTTTTGACAGAGATAAAATTCGTAAAGGTCTGGAGGAGCTCCAGAGGGTTCTGCCAGGAGGAGATACTTTCATGCATGAGGGTATCCAAAGGGTGAGTCAATGGTGCCATCCATCTTGGCTTAACTATAGTAAATTAAGTTGGATTTTCATATCTGATTTATTGCTGTTGAAATTTTCACACCGTTCATCAACTTTATGGCGACTTCTGACTTCTAGGCGAGTGAGCAGATTTACTATGGGAACACGGAGGGTATGTTCATCATATTAATATTAGTATCCCCATATGAAATCCCTACAAAAGTTATGCAATTGATCTTTATGACGTCATTACTAAACAGGGTACCGCACAGCGAGCGTCATCATCGCCCTCACAGATGGAGAACTGCACGAGGATCTTTTCTACTATGCTGAAAGAGAAGTATGCAACAAAAAATAAAACACTGAATATCCTGTTCACCTTGGTATAGAATTCTGTCTTTAACAGACGTTTTCTGCATGCCCGAAGCACAGACTCTTCTTTTTTTCCGATGTACACACATGAGGAAAGAAGAAATCTAATGAAAAAAAACAATGAATCTGCTATGATCTAAACACCAATACAGCTGTCGTTCATCACCTGCTAAATACTTTGATGCCTTGTTTTGGACATGAGATAAAAAGGGAGGCTGATCAATTTACGTTCCATTCGTCTGCCAAGCTTGCAATGAAACAAAAAAGGTACTTACTGCACATCTGCACAGACAGGAATTTATCTCAATAAGATCAGTCAAAACTGCTACGTTCAAGAGTATAATTCGCAACACAAGAAACTAAATGAACAAAAATTTCTATCTAAGGTGGAGCTTGGATAAAAAAAAAAAAGAAAATATGTAGCAAATGTGCAGAAAAAGTACATATTAAAAAACATATGTTTAAAGATGATTGGTTCAATTTAGTATAACATCTATTCACTACTACTAACTATTTATAAAAACAGGGTAATTACTCAATGAATAACAAAAACTTATTTTTAAGTTAAATCTCATAACCATTAGATTAATTTATAGTCTTCCATCAGGTCTTGACATCACACCTCCCCGGCACCACATGTCCCATTCTCCTGAGTACTAAAACACTTCAATAGCTCTTCCTCTTTATATAATGTACCTTAAAGCAAAGTCAAACTAACAAATTTTGTGAAGTCTTACCAACTCTTAAAAGTGCACATTATTTTTGTTGCATGCTTACATTGATTTTATGTTTGACTTTTGCTTGTCTTCCAAGCCTCCATTTACATTTACATTTCTGGCATTTGGCACAGAACCTCATCCAGAGCTTCTTACATTTATCTTAGTAATACAACTACAGTAGAACCTTGGATTACGAGCATAATTCGTTCCGGAAGCAGGCTCGTTTTCCAAAACACTCGTAAACCAAATGTAATTTTCCCATAAGAAATAATGGAAACTCAAATTATTCGTTCTACAGCCCAAAAAATAAATACATAAAAATAATTAATACAAAATATAAAGTAAAAATAAAACAAATTAACCTGCACTTTACCTTTAAAAAAAGTCAAAATAAATCCCGAAAGATAAGTGTTTCTGTTTGTGCACGCAGGCGCTGTGTTTGTGTGTGTGTGTGTGTGTGTGTAATGCGCGTGAGAGCAGAGTTTCTGTGTAAGGCAGAGAGTGTGCGTCTGTATGTGTGTGTGAAGCCACACTCGGTGGTTTACGAGCACCGAGTATCATGTATCACGCACGCACACACTTGCCTTTACAAACCCCCTACCACCCCCTCCTCCTCCCGGCTTATGCGTGTACTGTTATAGTAAACAGTACACGCATGCACGAATGTTGATTATACCAGTAAGAGACGAGCACTAAGAACCAGCAGGGGAGACGATTACCCACAATTCCGCAGCGCAAGAGAGAGAGAAAACGTTGGCTCAGTTGTGATCACGTGACGCTCGGCGTCAAAACAAGAAGCGCATGCGTGATACATGATACTCGGTGCTCGTAAACCAAGACTTTTTCCAAGTCAAAATTTATTAAAAATCTTTGCTTGTCTTGTGGAACACTTGTAAACCGTGTTACTCGTAATCCGAGGTTCCATTGTAATCAGGTGAGGGTTAAGGGCCTTGATCAAGTGCCCAGCAATGCCAGTTCTTTCAATCTGATCTCATTACTTTCATTAGTAATTAGTAATTAGACTAATGACTATCATTAGTCCGTCGGCTTAACCACTGAGCTATCCACTGCCCCAATGCCAAACCTCCAAGACCTCCTTGTATCTCACAAAATCGGCCACCTGACTAATACTGAGTAGGTCCTCCTTAGGCCACCAAAACAGTAATGACATATGTATTCTGATACCGTTTTATTGAAACCATGCATTATCCCTTTCCTCAATTTGAGCTACACTAGCATTTTTTTTGGATCGGACTACATGGCCCAGCCTTCGCTCCTCAAGTACAATGACTCTTGCCCACTCATGAATCTGTCAATGGTTTACTTCTTTTCCTTTCTTGGATCACTTTTGGTAAGTCCTGACTACTGCAGCCTGGGAACATCCCACAAGAGCTGCAGTTTTGGAGCTCACAATTTGGTCCTGGTCACAAGAGGTACATGTACAATATCTCAGGTTAGCCGCACGTAAGAGTGGGTGGGATATATTATATACCCACCAAGAGTTGTCCAAGGGTGAATAGGATCATGGCAAGCGAAGGCTGGTTGCAACACTGGTTCCAGGAGAAAGGTATCAGAACACACATGGCATCACTGTTTTGGTGACCAAAGGGGGACCTACTCAGTATTAGGCAGGTGGTCATAATGTTATTTTACCCTGTGCCTCTTATACATGCTGATTCACAGGCCGTCACTGACTTTGTATTTCTTCCCACCAATCCTATTTTTGTGTTGCTTTGTCAGGCCAATCGTTCCCGCAGCCTGGGTGCCTCAGTCTATTGTGTCGGGGTGAAGGACTTCAATGAAACACAGGTGTGTGTTGATTCGCTGTAGTTTAGAATAGACTTGAATTCATTGAGAAATTGAAAGCCTGACAAATGTGAGAGCCAAACATAAGACACAGCAGCTTGTTTTGCTGCAGAATATGACTGCTTTTGTAATTTGGTTTCAGCTTGCCAAGATTGCAGACAGCAAAGATCATGTTTTCCCAGTGAATGGTGGGTTTGAGGCTTTGCAGAGTGTGATCGATTCGGTAAGGGTTTCTGTGCTGCATTACCAGTGACAAATGTACAAATGCATGAGCTATGACTTACAGTTGTTATTAAGGGAACTTCTACCAAATGCTTTGAAATTAGAAGGCACTGGCAGTAGACATGTGAAATTTCTTGTGCATGTTACGCTTATTGCTGTCTGTTACGGTCAGCGTTATGAAGGTCAAGATCCAATGAGGACTTAGCCGCACGTGTTTAGCTTGGAAAAAGGGGAAAGAAACTGATTACATACTGTATGTGCAGTGTCGCACATGCCATTATAATACATAGTTACTACATAATACATAGATAGACATTACAAGATTTTTTAATTTTGTGATGAGTCTTTATTGTTGTCAGTTTTAAGTTGCAGTTTGCCCATCTTGAGTAATAACTTTCCCCAAAACTGTATATAATAATAATAGTAATAATAATAATAATAATAATAATAATAATAAAAACACAAATAAAGTTGAAGGCACGTTTATTTAAAATGCAAAAAATACTTAATTTCTGCAAATATGTGTTTTTTTCTTGCGGTACTGACACTGGCACTGACACGTAACCAATTAAGTGTTAGGAGGACATTGTTAGAGTTTGTAAAAGGCTTACAATGAATCATTACCAACTTAACACACATACTAATACAAGAATTCTGAAGTCAGCATGCAATGGTTATGATACATAAATAAAGCAAAGAAAGAGGGTTTAAGAAGGTGGTGCAGTTAAATTTGTATCTGTTATTGAAGATGTGTAATAATACAAAGCACACTCAATACAGTATCTATACTTCCATCTGTGTTCCTTTCAGATCCTGAGAAGATCCTGCATAGAGATCCTTGCAGCAGAACCTTCCAGTATTTGTGCTGGAGGTGAGCCATGTAATGTGTCCAACCTCCATTCATACATCTATGTTTTCCACACACCACGTTAAGCTGCAAGGCTAGACCATACACAGATTTTTAAACATCTGTGTAAAAAAAAACAAAAAAAAAAACTGTGCTGCCGCTGGGTAAGGCTTAGTGGTTGCAGGGTCCGCATTTGATTCCCGAGTCAGGGTCTGTGTGCATGGAGTTTGCACCCACAGTGCTTGGTGGGTTTCCTCTGGGTATTCTGGTTTCCTCCCACAGTCCAAGACATGCAGATTAGTCTAATTCACATTCCCAAACTGCCCGTAGTGTGTGAATGTGTGTGTGTGTGCCTTGCATGGGATCGACACTTCCAGTCCAGGGTGTACCCCGCCTCGTACCCCAAGTCTCCTGAGATCCTGTATGACAACCCTGTATACAGGATTAAGCGGTATAGACAATGAGTGTTGCTATACTGTATATGCCGGTCATGACCTGAGACAAGGTCTTGACATGACCATCCGATGTGAATTTTAAGATCACTCAAAATCAAACACCAACTCACAGGACAGTTGCAGTAACAGTTCTGGGACCAGATGAATAACTATGACTTCAGCTAAAGCTTCCTGTCTGAATTGTCTCATTGTTTATGTCTGTTGGAGACAATAAGCGCTTCACTGGAGTCGTCTGGTGAAGAATGTGCTCATGGCTTGAACTCTTAAAAGCAAGCTTGCGAGATAAAAGAAGCCTCAAGGATCCTTTTCTTTCAAGTCTGCAGAATAATGCTGAGTATGAAGAACAGAACTGAATCAAGGATCTTCAAGCAGAGACAGCTGGATAAAGTGAGCTGAGAGTGAAGAGTTTTTTATAGGCAGATTATTGGATTCTGCATGTCTCTTCGGTTTTCTAGCACTTTGGGCTAAGATAAGAGAGTAAATCAAAAACAAAATGTCGCCGTTCCATTCACGTCCTCAAATAGATCTGTGGAGTCAGCATTATGGAGAGCAGCTGCTCTCATTTCTTTTTGATAATTGTCTGCAAATTGCAAACTCTTTTCAAGGTTTTGTTTCGTTTGGCTTTGGTTATGTTAAATTTGTTACGTCGTCAGAGGAGCTACAAACAGTGCTCGCCACAAAGTGCCTTTCAAAGTCTCTGGTGAAAAAGACTCTTTTTCAAAACCACAGTGGTCAGAATGGTGAGGTTTCAGGGGATCGTACTAATGTTTCTGACCTTGAAGAATGCTGGAAATCTGGACTAAAAGCCAACCCACAATCTAAGGTCCCAGACACTTATGCTGAAATCCAGTGATGGCTTGCTATGCAAAAAAAAGTCCTCATTCACGACTCTATACATCTTCATTACTTACAAATTCCATCAAAACACCAACTACCTCTTTTGAATGAACAACAAAACATGTTTGTGGAAAATGCCACTTGATTAAACACCCATTTCGCTAATTTGCACACCTTCCAAAATACTTTGCAACTGTAATGCAGTGACCAAGCTAGAGATAAACTATATGGGCAAAAGTGTTCTGCCAAATCTGCAATAACATTGTATATTACAATATATGTACAATATTGAGTTGGTTCCCCTTTTGCAACTATAACACCTTCCATTCTTCTTGTAAGGCTGTCCACAAGATTTTGGAGTGTTTCTGTGAAAATTTGTGCCCATTCATTCTGTAGAGCATTTATGAGGTCAGGCACTGATGACAAGAAGGCCTGACTCAGAATCTCTGTTCCAGTTCATCCCACAGGTGCTCGATGGGGTTGCGGGCCAGTCAAGTTCTTCAACAACCAAACATTTTATAGTCTTTGCTTTGTGCACTGGGACACAGGAATATTGGAATCAAAAAGGGCCTTCCCCAAACCATTGCTAAAGTTGAAGCTTAACATTGTCCGAGATATCTTTGTATGCTAAAGCATTAAAATTGCCCTTCACTGAGGATAAGATTGAAACACCTAAATTCACTAATTAACATTTGGCCAAATACTTTTGTCCATATATTGTAAATATTGGTTAAAACAGGAACTGCAACAAGTAGTAATAGGGTGTTTGGGGCAGGAATCATGTTTGCCTATTCTCGAAATAGAAGCACCAGAAACGAGGTTGCCAGGTTTTACCCCAAATTAAGCTAACTTGTCAACTAACCCTGGTTAATGATTTTTTTTTTTAACACAGCTAAACGAAGGTACTGCTATACTCCTATGCTATAGAAGCCTATAGCACAAGTCAGGTGTGTGTTTGTTTGAGGTTATTTCATCCTGCTCCACCAGAATTTTGGGTCACATAAGCTGCTGTTTATGACAATACCCAAATCCTTAGCATACCTGTTTAACTACCATCATAATTTATGATACAGGACCAGACATATCAGCCAGACATATCAGACTGTGAGATTTATCATCCTTTTTTTATATAAATCCTTGAAAATCAAATTCTGTAATGCCTTTGTTCCTCCTTCTTCCACAGAGACATTCCAGGTTGTTGTGAGGGGGAATGGCTTCCTTCATGCCAGAAATGTGGATAAAGTCCTGTGCAGCTTCAGAATTAATGACACCCTCACCAGGAGTAAGTTTGATTGTTCCATGATAACTTTGCTAATAATAATAATCTGATTAATAACTTCAAGAATATTTGATTATAAATCAATGAAATTAGGTACCTACTTAATATTGTTATATAATGTAATTATAGATTTGTATAAACTAACATGATATAAAAAAAATCTCTTGGTATGACTAGGAACAAATATTTTATAGGCTTGTTAGACATATATTTTTTTATCACATATCAAAATATATACAGTATATATAAATGCACACGTACTGTACAGTATGTAGGCTTATAAAAGGGTTTAACTATAAGAATTTCATATAAATTGCACCAAAAACATAAAAACCAAACATTATATCAATTTAAAATTATAATTAATATGAAAATCATTTGTTACTGTTTCATTCATAGCTAGCAATTTTTTATGTTGTAGTGGTTTTTTTTGTACTTCTATGTGGTTTTGCTAATGAACCCAGCTTTATAACTTTAGGCAGTTCTTTTAAACAATTTGTGTACTACACATTAGCTTGTGATCACCTTGTGTTTTACAATGTTAAAAAGTAAAAGGTCTAAAAGTATATAGCTTTCCAGTTATGCCAAAACTAAACATATTATAGTGGTTTAAAATTCTTACCAACTTGTCTATATTAGGTTCAATAGTAATCTTTTATTGTCCACATTGCTTTCTGTCACCTACAGGTATGAATTCAAAAACACTGTTGATAAAGTTTTTAGTCTGCTTTTCAATCTATTAAAAAAAAAAGAGAGAAATGTGGAATCAGCAAATTTTCATAGCTTTTCTAGCTCTCCTCTAGATGTCTAAACCCAAATCTGTCATGTGATAACAAAGCATGGATTTAAGTGACAGCACAGAGTGCTTCCAGATGGTATCACTGGTAAATCTGCTCTCAGCACTTTGTCTGTAGTTTTTGTTCAATTATATTAATATCAGTACCATCTGCAAGTTTCATCTGCAAATTAATGAAGAATGGGACTGATTATTTTAAGTCAGAGCATTTCCTGAACTATATAAAGCACTGGTGGTTATCACAGATCTCTCCATAAAAATCTATAGACCCTTGTAGTATACCTTAAAACTATTTTTAAGTAATGGTTTTTATTGTACTGTACCAAGGCATTTCCATGCCTTTACATATTGCCTTAGCTTTGCCTTAGTGCCTCATTGCTGTGCAATACTTAATGATATCAGAGGATGTCAGAGCCATGGCAACCATTGATATCTCAGCCATAGAGTTTGTTGCAAAAAGAAGGAGTTGGGCTTAATGGGGCATGACTGTATTAAGCTTTGACTACTTCATTTTACTAAGCAGGCACTGAATTGCTGAATAGTAGTAATTGCATAAAATTGGTTCAGTCAAGAGTAAAGACCAGTTCTGCATCTGTTCTCAATATTACTATCAAGCACTAGCTTTAATGGCTGCTTCACTCTCCATTCTGCCTTCAAACAAAACAGCTTGTTAATTATTTGTAATTATTTGTAATCTCCTCCTGTCATCCTCCTCCTCCTGAATTCTCCAAAACCACTTAGAATTTATTCAGCATATTTGTAAAGACCCATATATATAATTCTGTCTGAATCTGGGTCGTTCATGAAAAGCTGAAATCTGTAATGTCTTACAATGTTTAAAACTTTATTTGCCTCTTTCTTTTTCGCTTTTAAACAGTTAATTGCTAAATACTTAATTCACCCTATTATTCAAATCAATACTTATTAATGGCCAAGCATGCATCAAAAAACTCTCACTGCCACCATCTTGACTCCTTGGTCCCACATCCTTCAGCTCGGTGCCCGGAAATCAATTTGCCATTTTTAAGGAAGCACCTTTT
>JAOVVA010000036.1:3239889-3260130 GCA_028565275.1 Leiocassis micropogon | reverse complement strand
GGGGGGGGGGGGGGGGGGGGGGGGGTTCAATGCTCCATCTCCCACAAAACTAATTATGGGTAATTGTTCATTAATATGGACTTGCCAGTGGTGGCTCAGGCGCTTGAAGCTTTGGGTTGCTGATGGGAGGGTTGGAGGTTTAAGCCTCACCACCGCTGGGTTGCCACTGTTGGGTGCTTGGGCCCTATGCCCATATACAGTATAATACCCAGGCACTGAGATGCAGAGCATACTTAGTGCCAGTCCCAATCCTGGAGAAATGGGTGGGTTGTGGCAGAAGGGGTATCCGGTATATGAAACCTGTGCAAAAAACAAATGATCCGATGTGGAGAAGGCTCAAAGAAAAATACAAGAACAAAACAATTCATTAATAAGAACCACATGTACAAAATTAATAATCTCTGATTAAAAACAGTTGAATAAAATTCAATTAATAAAATTTATTGCGATAAAAGAAAAAAATCCTGGAAGGAATAGAATCTTGTTTTATGCTAAACCAGAAACATTTACCCACATGCAATAATGGGAATAAATCAAATTAAAGGAATCATACTCATCTGATAAACACATTTGTTCTCAAGTCCTCCTCTCAGTCTCTATTTCATGTATTCATTTTCCAATCCTTAAAAGAAGTAATTAAAAGGCAAGGAAGAGGCTTTAACGAGGAGGTGCAATAAAACAAAGGAGCAGCACCTCTCTTCTGGCACTGTTGACTTTAGAAGTAGTCACCTGCAGCTCGTTTGTCATCAGGCGCTAAAAGAATTTCGGTAAAACTGTTGAATATAATGAATGCATTCATAAAGAAATCATATTAACCAAAAGCCGAAGTTTGCATTATGCATGCTACTGACCTTCAGTTCACTATGGCGCATCACTCGGTAAACAGACTGTGGTGAAATTTTGCATTGTCATTTTCCTCAATAATATATCAAGAACGCTTGTGCACGTGTTTTTCATTTAAAAGTAAAATAGGACATTCCTCTCTGTGCTATGAGTAAACAAGTCAACAAAGCAAAACAACACGTTGCAAGACCCGGTCCCGAGCACATCCTGGCGCTGCATCAAAGTCACCCAATGATCGAATCCTCCTGAAACCATATTACACTCTGCATGAATACATGTTTTGGGACTTGACACTCAGACCCCCCATTACAATAATCGTTCCTTTTACAAAGTTCATGTGTGTGACAGAGGTGATGACCTTCAGAATGTAATATCTCAAACAATTTGTCTTGGCCCTCATGATCTCTTGCTTCCCCATATCTTTTTATTCTTTTCTCTCTGGAGCACTTTATCCAGCATGATCACACAGGCGACGTGTCGTTTCCTCAGACGTGTGGTATGTCAAACTCTGGCCAGAATAAACAGTCAAGTCCTGGCCTACAACACAGAGAGAATCATTTTCCATTACGATTATTAAGCTGAAAGCTACACAACAACTGCACCCATCACTCTGACTAGATTATAAATATCCTCAAGCCTAAAGGTTCCATATAAGCAATTAATATTGTTAGTTATACTCATTCCATGCTTTAAACACTTAACATTCTTCTACTTTTTTTATTTTGCAGTGGAAAAGCCATTAGTAGTGGAGGACACGTACCTGTTGTGTCCTGCTCCGGTACTTATAGAAGAAGGAGCGTAAGTCATTTTCTTTATGAACAAGATAATATGTTGCTAAATTTACCATGATTTGTTTATTATCAAACCACATAAGGGTGTTCAAGTTAAACTGGGATGAAATTTCTTCTGATGAGACGGTGATGAGACTCTCAGTCACAGTAAACCATTTGAATGGTGCAAACGTTTTAAAGAAGGCCGTACGTCCATGAATGACCGTCCTGGCCGAGGTGGTTCAGACCCCACTGTAGTCGATCCCATGAACATTCAGAGAGTGAAAATCAACAGACCACTTCTCGCCAACTTGCACATCTGTCTGTGGGAACTGTACACACACACTCATTCACCAACACCACTTGCATATTACAGGAATTTGGCTGGAAGTTAGTGCCACATCCCTCCCATACAGTCCTGATCTCACTTCAAGCCATTTCCACATCTTTGGGCCATCAAAGGAGTTCCTGAGAGGCCAGCGTTTCAGACATGAACTAGTGATCAGTCTGATCATGGAATAGGATCAGACATGGAATTTCACTAGTGCTTTTGATGGTATCCAAGCACTAGTGAAATTCTGGGATGAGTGCACTGGTGTAGCAAGGGATCATATAGAAAAATAGAGTTATTTTATTAGAATACCAAAAGTCCTGGTTTGACTTGAACACCCAACGTGATTCTCTGAAGTAACATGTGTGTTGTTCTAGGGTGGCTTCCCTTTATGTGAGCATGAACGAAGGTCTTAGCTTCATCTCAAGCTCTGTGACCATCACCACTGTGAGCTGTGTAAGTCATGTCTGCTTGAGTGTTATTGGGAATGCAGATCTTTCAAATGACTTGAACAACAACTCTATTCTTGAAATAGGTTACTACAGCCATTAGAACAGATTTTTTTTTTTATTAGACCAGATTTCTAAATTGAAGCTTGATGCAAATCAGCAAAAACAAATAAATGTCTCATCTCACCCATTTAAAAATTTATTTAAACTGTGTTTTTTCTTCTCATAAACACTACCTTTTGCTAAACTAGATGTCCCACTGTTGTCTTCACAGTCTGATGGTACGATCCTGGCTATAGCACTGCTGATTCTGATGCTCCTCCTGGTGTTGGCTCTTCTCTGGTGGTTCTGGCCTCTTTGCTGCACTGTGGTATGGAGTCAAGACTGGCTTTTCTGAATTATTGTTTTCGGAAAATAGATTCTGATTTGTTGATGCCTATTGGTTTATCTGGGGTACTGGGTCGCCTCAAAAATAAACCATATAAAGCAGCCAAATTAGAAAAAAGATGCACATAGTAGAACAGTCCATCCATCCACCAGAGTAGGACCTCTGTTCAACATTTACACACACTACTGGCAATTTGGGAATGACTATGGGAGGAAACCTCAGTACCTGGAGAAAACTCACCAACCACAATGAGAACATGCCATCTCCATGCACACAGACTGTATGTTCTCCTCGTGCCTGGTTGGTTTCCTCCAGGTACTCCGGTTTCCTCGCACAGTCCAAAGACACACCGACTAATTGACGTTCCCAAATTGCCTGTAGTGTGTGAATAAGTCTCCAGGGGTTAGGTTCCAGGCCACTGTGACCGTGTACAGGCAGGATAAGTGGTATAGACAGATACACCATGTTAGGTGTTACACTGATCTTCATTGGTGATATGTCGGCACCCGATATTGGGCTTCTCCCCCAGAGATCTCTAAACTTTAAAACTAGTTTATTGGCGCAAGAGGTAGGCATCAACCAGCCATCAAGGAGGCAATACAGCGAAGAAAGCTGAGGTGATTTAGGCAAGGCTGCAGAATGAACACCAGATGGATACCGTACAAACATCTGTGGAAGCAACAACCTACTAAGTTGAAGATCCAAAGAGTCATGGAGTTCCTTACAGGAAAACCTGGTCCAAACATGTAGAAGAACTCAACCTCCCCCATGCCAGAGCCGTCACCACTAATCTTACGACATGGAAATGCAAGAAGTTGCGAGATCCAGTGGCCACCACAGCAGCTTACCTGCTCAGGAGAAAATTCCGTCCTGACTCCAGCTCCCGTAGAAATTGAAGAAGAAGCTGCACTGAGCAAAGGGAAATCAGGTTCTAGTAGTTAGTCATTGGCATATTACGACTTTAAACGATGTCAGGTGCCAAATGCTTAACTGATTTAATCCAGGTTTGTTTTGGTCTCGCCATGGCGCAAGGCCTAAATTCTGCTCAACTGAATTGCTATGAGCGTCAGCAAAGTGAAATGAGACCCAATTTCATGGCTTTTTTACATTTTAACGGGTTGTTAAACCACCACTGAATCAATTTGACTCATACACAGGCTGGCATGTGACAATTCCTGGTGTGTCATGGATTATTTTAACCTTTGAACAGTCAAGGTCGTTGAGGTCAAATGGAATGTGGAACTGCTTTTGCAGTTTGCTATTTTAGGAGCATGGAAAATGAAGAGAAAACTAAATGCAGAGGTGAAAATTTCTCAGAATTAGTTTCGAAATTGTACACCTAAAAAATAAGGTGTATGTGGCTTCATTTTATTACAGAAAAGCTAAATATATGAAAGTAACTGTTCATATATTCAATTCAATTCAATTCAGTTTTATTTGTATAGCGCTGGAAGGGTTATATAATATATATATATATATATGGCAAGGAAGGGTTGTTTGTAGAGCATGTCTAAAAATACAGGTGGCACGGTGGGGTAGTGGTCAGCACTGTTGCCATGCACCTCCAGGGTCCGGGTTCGATTTGCGTCTCGGGGCCTGTGTGCATGGAGTTTGCATGTTCTTACAGTGAAATCCCTGTTCAGGGTGTACCCTGGGATAGGATCCAGGCCCCCACTTTATCATGTATACATGATAAAGCGGTATCCTGTAGATGATGATGAATGAGTGAGTGAGTGAGTCTGAAGTACACATAATGCTTTTCTTCTACTTGTTTTGAAATCCCATTCCCAATCTCCTGATAATATTTATTCACGCAGTAGCTCAAGCTGAAATCGAACCAGTTTGGAATGCGTGTCTGGAAAGATAAGATGTTCTGAGAAAGTGTTTAGTTCTGTGGTAATACAACTTGGAAATTAGCTAAGAGTTTTTAGAGCAAAGTTCACACACGGCCATAGAAGCGAAAAGCCACATGTTCGAATTCCCAAAGCTGCTCTTTAAAACCAGGAAAACACATTCCGTGTTACACGCTGAACAGTTTCTCCAGTAGGCATTTACAGAAGCTCATCTCTACTTATTATATATAAGTAATCATGTTTTCTTTTTCTTTTCTTTTTTTTAAATGATTTTCTCCCCCCTTCTGCCACTGGAATCCTCTCCATTTGTTTGAAGGCAGCGTGATTTGCCTAGCACTGTTTCGGAAAGTTGTGTTTTAGTTTTTGGAAGGATTGGAAGGAAAATATTTCTTAGTCCGTTTTCACATTCACGGATATTTATTCCGTTGGCAAGCACCAGCTGGCTTAGATGCCATGAGCAACCTTAGCGTGAGCAAACCGTGCGACTCAGGAGGCATCTCAACATGTATAAGAAAGCCTTTGAAGATTCGAAACTTGCAAAAACACGCCCTGGTACTTAAAAGAGTATTTGTTGCATGATACAGTCTGAGTGATCTCAGTAAATATGTCAATTAGTCGAAATAACTTGCTTTCAAAGCCGAGTGGAAAAACACAGAGCAGACGGCCTTCTGTCACCATAACATGTTTTCGAAAATACGTCTGATTCTCTGAACCATTGCTCAAGTGTGATTCTCTGAAGTCCTCCAAAACAAAAGCAGATTGGTTAAACCCACACAGGTATCATGTGATTTGCTCACAACAGAGCTTCGCGTGCGGAAGAATTCAATCCCAACCCCCTCTCTTACCTCAGCCTCACTACCAGTCTCCAGGTTTACTGATCTGGCACACACATTTCTGGGTTACTCCAACTTGTAACTTGTAAATACTCTAAAGAAACAAAACCACACAAACACACACAGACAGGAATTCTTCATCCATGTGTTTTGTCCAGTCCGGTTTCCTGGCACATACCGAACACATTACTCCTGATATGTTGGTGCAAAAAGATATAAAGCATGTTTTGCCTTCAGGGGGACATGTGGTCTGGCATGGCATCGCAAGACCATTCACGTGAGGTTGTTTATCTATCTCATGTCTCACCCATTCCTTTATGTTTTTTCTCTCCTCTTTACCTTGTCTGTCTCTCCAGATTATCCATGAACCCCCACCACCTCCAAAGGAGGACAGTTCGGTAAGTCCCTTATGTCATCCTGTCATGTGTTTATGAAGATCAGTGCTTGTGATTGTTGAATGATTTACTATTACAGTACATCAGATTATTAATGGCTATTTAGTGCTTCATTTATTAATAATACATTATAGATACAGATAATAAACAAAATTGTTGTTGTTAAACAAAGAAAACCAAATGATTGTTGACAGTGTAGTTTGTGTGCATGATTATTTAAAATTTATACTGTATAGGATTTCCTCCACATTAAAGTCTTCAGGGTAGTAGACATGGTGTTTTTTTATCTGATTACCTGTATGAAAGAGGCAAAGAACAGAGGATTATAATGGAACAGCTGTCATTTTGTTTGTCATTGTTAGACATTTAGTCTCCAGCGTGCATATACAGACAAAAGGAATTACAAGAAAGTCTTTTTGTCCTTTTTCCATTTTAATATTGACTGTGGTTTAAAAAAGCCAATTAGATTTTCCCCTATTATGACCTCATATAAGAACATTCTCCCCCCAAGCTTGTTGCTCAGAAGGAGTATGAGAGCTGAGGTATGACAAAATGCATTATCCGAGAGTTATTTCAGCCAGATCATTAACACTCCCATCCTTTAAAGGAGCTCGGAGACCTGTGTTCAATTATTAAAGAAGTACAAAAATATGGGGCGGCACTGAAGACTCCCATCTCCAGGTTTGAGGATTTGATTCCCGCCTCGGGGTCAGTATGCATGGAGTTTGCATGTTCTCTCCGTGTTCTATGGGATGCCTCCAGGTACTATGGTTTTCTCCCACAGTCAAAGACATGGCCCATTGGTGTTAACATTGGTGTGGTAGAATGGCACCCTGTCCATTGTGTACACAGGCTTTGGTTTGATGCCAACTCTTGAAACCCTGTTTGAAAATTCCTTCTGTCCCAGTTGATGGTCTCTTACTGCGTGGTTTGTCTTCAATGCAGATGTTCCTTTCATTAAACTTCTTCATCCATCTGTGCACATCGCTCATCGCAGTACCTTTGTATAGAGGAAGAGTTACTCTACCAAGATGTGCAGTTAGAATGATCTATGTCAGTTTTGCATTACTTTCACTATTATTATTATTATTATTGGTAAATACGTAACTTAAATAGAAGAAAGGAATACAATGTCACACCACTTTATCGTTGATTAAACGTATTTCCCTGTAACACATCACATTATATTTTTATTCCTAATCTATCCCATGAGTCTCTTCGCCAAAATATGATGATGGCATCATAAAATGGCCATGAGAATATTTTTCAGTGTCCAACTTTTATTTTTTATACCCACACATCCAGCAATAGAGATATTTTTCGCATAAGCAAATCATGTGAGAAGGCTACATATGATTAGGCTTAGGCTGCAGATTGGTGTTTACTTTTAATGGAATCCTACACGTGGGATCCATGGCTGGTTTTAATCTCATTTCTGCAAGAATAATGGAAGGTGACATTTAGAAAACTACTGATTTCGGCCTGGAACTAGGTGTATTTCGGACATTTGGAAAAGATTTGCAAATTCTTCCTCATCTAAGGCAGTCGAGTTAAAGAGATGGTATGAGGTGAGGTATGTTGAATATCCCAGCTTTTTGTTACTAGGCTGGGGTCAGACATTATACAGCACCCCTGGAGTAGACAGGGTTAAGGGCCTTACCAACCTGCCAGAGCTGGGGCTTGAACCGCCAACCTTCAGTCTCACCACTGCGCCTTTTATCCTGTAAACGTGTAATGTTGATAAATTGTATAAGTAAATTGTAAGTATAAACAGGACCAGTTAGCCCTACAGTAATCACTGTCCTCAATGCACAGTAAAGCATCATAACAAACAAGCGATTCAGGTTTCTTGTAAAAGGTTTTAATTAACAACTTCAGTTCATGAGCATGTGGTTTGGAGTTTTATTGAACAAAGATGACTGGCTTTCTCCTCACATGAAACACATTTATGAGGTTCTTTGAATGGATATGGACTAAAGATGAAGTTAGAAAAAGAGAAATGTCTTTTTATCTGATCTTTGTACTGTATACAAGTAGAGGTTGTGACAAAAAATAAAGCATAAAAGTGTTGTTTGTTTGTTTTTACATTGGATGGATCGTAGGGATTTAGTAATTAAAAGTATTATGTTTAATATTGAAAGTAGGAGCATTTTCAAATGTGGTGGAGACTCACAGGATTGGGACTAAACAGCTGTGTTTCCACAAGAAAACCACTTGTTAGTGAGACTAATCAGAAATAGGGCTTCAGTTTGCTACGAAGCATGAAGCTCAGTCATGGTAAGAAGGGAAGCGCATGAAGCGATGCACCCATCATGCATAGTGTCCACTGTACAAGCTGATGACCTTAATGTACTGAATGACCAGGTTATCACATGTATGGAGTTTTTTGCACATCATGATCATTTTTGCACAGAGGTCAGAGGTAGCTCAGTGATTAAGGCATTGGACTACGGTTTGGAAGGTCCCAGGTTCAAACCCATACAACCAACAAGTTCCCACTGTTGGGACCTTAACCCTCAACTGATCAGATATAATAAGAAAAAAAAATGAATGAAATCTTAGCATGTATGACCTTTTAAAGTTGTGTTTACTTGTTAGCATTTTATGTTAGAAGACGTTCAGTGTTGGACGTTTAGACAGATTAGTTTATTTTTTGTGAGGAAATGACTGTTATATAATGGTTGCGAAGTGATAACAGGAACAAACTGGTTTTGTGGAACTTACACAACATTAAACGTAACCCAAAACAATAAAATGTAATTAGTCATTACTTCAGGAACTTGCTGTTTCTGGAAAGCGATCAGCTTCCGGGTGGTAATAGTGACTCTGCTTCACTTGAAGTTCTAGTCCATAAATTGCAAAATAAAGTATCTATTATACTGTAAATCACTTGGCAGGATGCATTAACTTAGTATCTGACTTTATGGGCTTCATTGCAGCTTTGTGTTACAGACACAAGCTCTGTAGAGAAATGTTCTAAGTTGAGAATGTTCGGGGAAAATGTATTGATTTCTGCACGATCCGAGTTGGCTTTTAAGACAGGAGATTGTTTGTCTGGTTTAAACCATTACAATAAGTAAGATATTAAAAAATACGTATATCTTTTAGCTTTAAGAAACAATAAAAGTTTAATGTTGCTAATAAGTAAAAAATACTTATTGTGAATAAGTCGTAGGGAAATAAGCATTCCACAAAGGATGAATAAAAGATGTAAGGCTGGGTGGCCAGGTGGAGCCTGTGGAGGGAGAGGGAAAAGGGTTCAAACGGATGAGAGGATGTAAAGGATGAAATTTCATATGATGCACAAATGGAAGAACGAAGCCCGTTAAACTCTGGAAAAAATGAAGTCATGATTTGGGCGAGTCATGTCGAGTTGCAGTTACCGCATTAAGGAGGGAGAGGGCCGTGTGGCTCGACATCTGTATAAAAGGCTAACAAATGAAAATGTCAAAGAGAAAGAGTCACACCTCATTTCTGGCAACATGCTGGGGCCATTTTGGGTAAAGAACCCAAAAAACATGAATAGAGCCCCATAAAATCCCACGCTGGCACAAAAAGTGTTTCCATTGTCTTGGAATCATTGTCTTTTGCACAAACAATAAGTTGACTAGTTATTTAATTCTTGAAGGATGACGAGGATGATGGAGGGCCGAAGAAGAAGTGGCCGACAGTAGACGCTTCCTACTATGGAGGGCGTGGAGTCGGGGGGATTAAAAGGATGGAGGTGAGAACACGTGATTATTCAATATGAAAAAGAAATACTATACATTATACACACACATGCCGATTTACTGTACATACTTTTTAGACTATTGGAAGCAACCCTGACTTCTTAGCACTATTCACAGCCAAGTGCTAAACTATAACATATTCCAATGCAGACATAAAACCTCTATTTACAATTCAAACTTCAAAAAGTACATATGACATATCCAGCTGCTTTCACCCAGATGTGTAACCAAAGCTTGCAGCCCAAGAAAATAATATTACCACACATAATTTACAGTAATGGCAAATGACCAAGTATACATTGTGTAATGCTGTGACACCATAACGTCTTCTTTTTCCACAAGCACATAGTCAGCATCCATCGCAAGTGAAGTCCTGAGTAAATGTGATGACAATGTATCCAAATACATATACTTTAATATGGAGTCTGTCCCACTTTTATATGCTGCTATAACAGCTTCCACTCTTCTTGGAAGGCTGTCCGCAACATTTTGGAGTGTTTCTGTGGGAATTCATGCCCATTCATTCTGTAGAGCATTTATGATGTCAGACACAAGAAGATCTGGCTCACAATCTCCGTTCAAGCTCATCCCAAAGGTGCTTGATGGGGTTGAGGTCACGGTTCTGTGTTAGGCCCAGTCAAGTTCTTCCACACCAAACTCATCAAACCATGACTTTATAGTCCTTGCTTTGTGCACTGGGTCTCAGTCATGCTGGAATAGAAAAGGGCCTTCCCCAAACTGTTGCCTCAAAGTTGGAAGCATAGGGTTGTCAAAGATGTCTTGGTCTGCTGAAGGATTAAGATTGTCCTTCACTGGGGATAAGGGGCCTGACTGAAACACCTGAATTTAATAATTAGCTGGTTTGGCCAAAATCTTTTGTCCAGCTAGTGTAAGTATCTTTGTCTTCCAGGTACGCTGGGGTGAGAAGGGATCAACTGAAGAGGGCGCTAAACTGGAAAAAGCAAAGAATGCCAGAGTGAAGATGCCAGAACAGGAGTTTGACGAGCCACAGACCCGGGTCCTGAACAACGGCATGCATAAACCCATGGGTCCTCGAAAGTGGTACTCTCCAATCAAGGTAAGCATGTTTTTCGTTTTTTGTCAGATATATAGGATGCCTCAAGGTGACATGGTGGCTCCGGGATTTGATCATGAGTTTGGGTTACAGCCTTTGCTAGGAGATTTCTATGTGGGAGGTGCCTTTTCTATGTTCTTGCTGTCTTCTCAAGAGCGTCCTCAGGGTTCTTTGGTTTCGTCCCACTTCCCAAATCCACAACAAGGGTTGCTTCGCATCGGCGACTCTAAATTATCCTCTTGCTATAAGGCTCATATTGTGCCTTTTCATGGACAAACCTTGACCTGGATTATGGCGCCAGTGACGATCAGGATATGGTGCTTACTGAAGAATAAATAGGAGAAAAAAAAGAAATAAATGTAGAAAAAGGTAGAAAGAAGAAAAAATCTACAACTTCTTCCAATGGCTAGAACTTCTTCCAATGGCCTGCTTGTGATGGTCAGGTGTTCACAAACTGTAGATTTAGCATATTGCGATGATATGTGTTGTCCATAAAGCTGTGTAACAAGTGCATTTTATGGATAATACATATACAAAAAAAAACATTTGTAGAGGCATTGGTGGCTCAGTGGTAGGTCTCTCACCCGCCTTGCAGAAGGTTTGGGTTCAATTCCCAGCCAATTCCCAGCCAATGCCCAAACTCCATCCAGTGCTGGACCCAAGCCTGGATAAAATCATAGGGTTGCATCAGGAAGGCCATCTGGGATAAACCCTGTGCCAAGTTGTGTGTGGATCAAATGGTCCGCTGTGGTGACCCCTTGACGGAAGCAGCTGAAAGATTAACAACATATAAAACCATAATGAACACATCCTTATCATCTAAGCCTGCTAAATTTCACTAGAATCTTTGTGAATAAGGTTTTGGATCCTGCTTGTGTTTCTGTCCACTGTGCTTTTCTTTCACTAATCGGCCTTAGTCCACTGTTTGACCCGCTGTTTGTGCAGACAGGATATGGTGTGTAAATATTTGGAAAAAGATGGTGGATCTAGTCAAGCAGTTGACACGATCTAGTGCTTTTTCTGTTTACGCTTACAAAATAGTCAAAATAGTGTTTAGATGTTTCTCGTGTTGTGTCCCAGATTTTTTCACGTTTTCACTTGAAAACATGATCTAAGTCCTGACTTCATGACGAGAAAAAATTTGCATAACCAAAAATCATAACACAAAAGGCGGTATTTCTTAACCTCACACAAGCTGACAAACAGTTTTGCAATAATTCTTTTTTATTATTTTAATATGGATCATCGTTATTATAAGGTGGTACAATGGCATAGTGGTTAGCACTGTCACCTTGCAGCTCTAGGGTCCAGGTTCAATTCCAGCCTCGGGGTCCGTGTGCATGGAGTTTGCTTGGTAGGTTTCCTGCGGGTACTCTGGTTTCCTCCCAGAGTCCAAAGGCATGCAGATTAGGCTAATTGGTGTTCCCAGATTGTCTGTTGTGTGTGAATGCGATGGATTGGTTCCTGTCCAGGATGTACCCTCCCTCGTACCCTAAGTCTAATGGGATAGGTTCCAGGCCCCCCATGACCCTGTATACAGGATAAAGTGGTATAGACGATGAGTGAGTCTTTATTCACTTATTATATCATTATTATTGATAAATCACTCACTTATACATAAATGAACACCGATATTTAGCAATTAATAAATATTGTGCTAAAAACACTGTGCTAAAAACACAATGATTTAAATCCTGCATTCATGTTCAAGGTTTCAAGACAGGATTTCTTAATCTCACACAGGAGCTTACAATTTTGCTATATACGCTACTTTACAAAGAAATCAACAAAACATAAGTTTACAATCTCGGGAAGTTTTTTTTCCTTTGTTTTTTTCCCTGTAATGTCACATTTGTATTTTCTTTTCCAATGGCCCTTAAGGGGCTCAGTAATATTCCATATACAGGACATCTAATTTTATTTTTCATATATTATTCACATGATACATGCCACATGTCAACTTGAGTTCACATGAGTTAATTCAGAGACATGTCAGACATTTCCATGTTACTCATATAAACATATGTCTGACATGAGTCCCAGCTGACAGACATAGCGTATGACAAGCTGTCCCGAATATCCCTTACCTTTTTTACCGCATGACCTAAACTGCACAAGTGGTGAAAGGAATTTACATTATTCCATATGCATGCTGCCAACCGGTGGGGGTTGGTAATGGAGAGCACGCAGACTAAGTTATAACTTTCAGGAGAGCAAGATAGCAAAGCCAAAGCCCTGAGGCTCTCTGAAACTATGCAATGGTTTTGTCTTTCTTCTATATCTACATTACACTTTCTCTAAATATTGACGATTTTGACTTCTTGCCATCATGTTTTCATAAAACTATAGAAGGACTAACCAAAGGAAGAAAAAGACATGAGCTCTGTTCTGTGATGAGTTTGCAATGCAGCAGGGTAAACTGATACATGGACATATTTCTCCTACATCTTGGACACCTTGGAGTGGTTGTTATTAGGCGTTAGTTCTTATTTTTGGCTTCAAATTTGGTGGGTATTTTGTTTGGCCTTTCATCTAGGACAAAGTATGTTGTACTTATGACAAAGTGCAAATCCATCCATCCATCCATCCATTAAGGACCCTCTGTAGTCCAACTAGGGACCGTGAAGACCAATGGAGACCATTGTATTTATCTTATTTTTAGGACCTCTGTTCCATTTAGGACCTCCACTTGCACAATACAGGCAATTTGGGAATGTGAATTACATTAATCTGCATGTCTTTCAACTGCGAAAGGAGACTGAAGGTGCAAGTCCACAGTGCTAGTCACTAAGCCATCATGTCGCCCAAGTGCAAATGCTTCCCCAAATAATGCCTACCTTGAAATTTGACTTTCACATAAAATGCCATGAGATCCTTTTCCTGCACTCTGGCCTAATCCTGTGTATATATTTTGTATTTTTCCAGGGGAAACTGGATGCCCTGTGGGTACTGCTGAAGAAAGGCTATGACAGGGTGTCTATCATGAGACCACAGCCAGGAGACAAGGTAAGGACCTTAAAAACAAACTGGTAATTGTCAAAGTTGAAGAAATATATAACTAATTTGAAATTATAAAAAATATGTGCACTAATGGGAAAAATGAAAAAAAAACATAACATGTGACATGTTCAGTGATGCCATGTGACATGTTCAGTGATGCCACAGCAGGCACAGCAGGCTTTATCAGCTAGTTCCTTTTAATCAATAGATGAAATGTAATAACCCATTTTTGGATGCCATGCCTTTCAGCCAGAACAGAAGTAGTATATATAGGAAAAAGTTTTGGCCCTAGAACTGAGCCTTGTGGCACACCAAACTTTTTTTTTTTTTAATGCAAAGAGATGCCTCAATTTTCATTTGTTAGATAGGATCTTAGCTATATGATATCCTGCATTTTTGGATTAATTGAATGATATCTGGGAAAAGATTATGCAGCAGTTATGCAAAAACAAAAAGGTACCTAAACATAGCTTACTGTATATCTGTAACACATATGTCATATAAAACCTACAATTTCCTCCTGGAAATACTTTACAAATAAACCAGTCTACACATCTTGCAGCAATTGAGGAATTTAGAAAAAACTAATATAGATACAAAATGAAAATCCGTTTAATATTCTTAGATGTAAATGTTCTGTCAGCAAAGGGAAAAAACTTTTTTAAAGTGGGTTCATCTATTCATTCTGCCTCTAATGCTATAAAATTGTCAGTCACCGCCATAAGACTTGGCGTCATTAAGTCTTTGTGGGGCCAGATGAAAGCAGAGGAACTCAGCAACATCCTACAGCTAGAGAGGAAATGAATACCAGATTCCCCCAGCACAGAAATACTCGCATGTATATCATAGGATAGATCTAACGGATTATTAACGCACACAGCTTATATAACATTCTCTATAGCATATTCAGCATGTTGACAAGATGTTTGAAAATTCGTGAGATGTTCATGATGACTTCATTTATATTTAGTTCTAGATATAAAACATTTGGCATGGGGCTGTACTTTTAATGTTAAGGCGGAATATGCAGAATATGTTTGCCATTTAATGTTCGTGTCTTGAACGTGAAATTTACATGGAACAATCGCTTAAAGGTTATATATTATGATCTAAAATAAATCAAGACTCAAGTTATAGAAAAATACAACAAATTTACTTGTAACTCATTACTCATTAAGCCTATTAGAATTAAAAATTATAAAATTTTTAAATTTGAAAATTAGTGCCATGTACAGGAAATGACTTAAAGAATTTGCTTCTGGTGATGGTTACATTTGCTTTGCAAAGCTTAATCTAGGTGATATTCAATTTGGTAAAGGTGAATTCGCAAACCCCAGTTTTGTAAGCCACTAAAAAACAAAAGGATGGGGCATCTGTGAGCTTATGTATAGAGAAGGAGGCAGATACAGATAGTACCCAGCTTACGAACATCCAGGTTACGAATTTCCGCAGATATGAATCAATCAGTGAATCAGTCCGGGAGCACAATGATAGAAAATGTATGTCCTGTAAATCTGTACTGATGCTGAATAATCCTAATTTTAGAAAATCCTCCACAAAACAGAGTTCACAGTCCAATACAGTGGAAAACAGCTCTGAGGCAAAAAGGCATCCAGGGTTCCCCTTGCGATTTAAAAGCACAGAAACAACAATGTTACATTTCACACGTGTGAGATTTATTTCCTTAGGGGCAATTACAGTTTGGGGAAAGGGGACAGAGATTTAGTCAAGTGGATTGGTATGATTCACATTGTAAATTTGTGTTTTAGATAGCGTTTAACTATAACCTGCTGATTAAATTAGGCTTCTGTGTAAATACATAATGCTGTTGTCTCTTGCAAACCACATGCGACAGAAGAGTTCTGATTTCACCAACATGTTTATAAAATTTAAGTAAAATTTAACCAAAAGACGCAATTTTACTCAAGACTATAATCCTTTGAAAATGTGTTCCCTGAGTGTTTAAACCTTTGTGCTGAACCGTCAAGAACAATTGCAGTTGCAAATGAATCATGAATGATTATGATTGGAGATCACTTGGTGAAGTTGCATCATATAAATCTAAAGGCACTGTGTTGCATGACCTGACATGCACTCTATGTAAATGTCTCTTCATATTTTTTTACATTATAAATGCTATAAATGTATTTATTCTGAAATAACAAACAGTCTATAAACAAGTGTCTTGTGTAAAGCTTTAAATGAGATATGTGGGTAAGCCATTCTCAGGGCATGTGCTTGTCTTTGCCAGCTTGTTCTTAAACATTTCTCTATCCGTATTCAAAGATAAACACCCAATGGACTTTCACATGCCAAGCTTCATTTCCCAGGCCAAGATACAGAATAGAAAATAGTATTTGTTGTTTGCTAATGCCAGTGCCAGTAATGGCAGCCATTAAAGACATGGTTCATTTGTCGGATATGAATTTTTGCTTGCATTATTGTTCTGGCTCACAGCATGAATTGGCAAGGAGATAAAGACGCAATCACAGCTGAGTTGATCTTCATATTAAAGAGATGCAATGTCGTCCAAAACGTGTGCATCAGTTTCCACTCTGTAATTTGGACCTGTATAGAAAGGAGGGGGAGAAATTACCACCCCGTGACGGTCTCGGGCCATGTAATTTGGCATAAAATGAATGTAATCTGTTGCAATCTTAAAAGAGATTGATTTGAGAAAAGAAAAAAGGCAGAAAGCCACTGTGAGCTAATATAGATTCGATTTAGATTTAAACTGTCTGCTGCATTACTGAGAATACCAGTGCACTGATTCTACACAATGCAAAAATACGCTAGGAAGTGATCTGCTACGAACAGAAATGCAGAAAAAATAAAAGGCTTTATTGGTTAAATAAAGCTGGAATCGGTGCCAAAGCCACAAGGGACCAGTTTGAACAATGAGACGCACCCTTTAAGGAGTGTGCTGGACGAGCTGTCATTGTTATTACAAAATGCACACACACCCACACTATCTCCAGAGAGCCAGTGCTTGGTTTCATATCCTGCTCACAGACCGAGCCTTGCTGTGAGTCAGGATTGGCTTCGGCTGTATGCTTAGCCAGTGGCCATTTTTCTGTTACGAAGCGATTCCACAGAGATTTCCAAATTTTATCCACATATTTGTGTTGAACTCCATGCCTTTGTTTTCACAATGTCACTGTAGGGTAACGAGGCATCAAGGACAACCGGCTTTAGATTATTACTCATAAATGTAAACATAAAATGTTGATTCATTCATTCTTTTATCTTCTGTACCGCTTATCCCATACAGGGTCACAGGGGTCGTGGAGCCTGTTCAAGGAGACTCTGGGCATGAGGTGGGGTACACCCTCGACAGGGTGTCAATCCTTCTCAGAGAACACGTTGAATTGATTGAATGTGACCAAGATTCCACCAAATTCACACTAGTCAGATATCTGTGTTAAGGGATCAGGGGTAGCACAGTGGTTAAGGTCCCAGGTACAAAACCCTCTACCACGCTTGAGCTAGGTCCTTAACATTTAACTGCTCAGATGTATAATGAAATAAAAAAGTTGCTCTGAATACAGTAAGAGCATTTGCCAAATCTGGCGGATCTTGAACGGGGGGGGGGGCATCTTTTAAGAGATGCCTCACAGAAATGAATTGTGAAAGTGTGCAATTCTTGATATGGTGATATTTTCTCAAGAGACATGTTTATTCTATCAATTTTTGGAAGGAGTCGGTATCGGTTTGTAGTATCAACACTGCTTCCAGCTCTTATCAGGTAAGCATCTTGCTTCCTGGATGTTCCGTAACATTAACATAGCTATAAATGGATAAACGTATGATTTGTCATTGGACGCGTTCCGATCGGCTTGAAGTTTACACAGGGTGCGCAGGGAGTTCAGCCATGTTAAGTGCGGTTGCAAAGTTCAAAGGGAATTGAGAATGGTGTAGGGAACAAGTAAACAACAGGTCTTTACTTTATGAAAAGTTTCCTACCAGCCACTGCGCCTCACTGGAGAACAAAAAAAAATGGAGGTTGAAAGGTTATTTATTATCATTATTATACAGGATGAAGAAACAAAAAATTTAAATGTAATTTAATCCATAAATCCTTACTATTTACAAGTTATACACATTTCAATAGTATATATTCCTGCAGCAGGTATCCGAGGTGCCCATGTTACTAGGGTAACCATTTTGTCAAGAAAAGTTCCCCTAACTGACATTCCCTGCACAGGAAGTAGGAAGCACCGTTTGAAGTACACTGTGGAACGGAACACAGCCATTATTAAGAAGATTATCATTTGTAATGTTAAAGGAAAATAACCTGTAATATGACAATATCAAAGCAGGAACTCTAATATTGTAATATAGTTGTAACAATGATGCAATTTTGTCCACTGTCCGTCCATAATCCCTTAGGTTTCTAATCGGGTTTAGATTTCCGATCAGAGATGGACCCGCACACATCGTGTGTAACGTGTCACACATCTCTTAGTGCTGTGATGATCTTAATGTCTTCAATCAGTAAGTCTTTGTACATCTTTGTCTTCATTGAACAATTCTTCATTGGTCTTATGATGTCTTTGTCTTCAAACTACAATTCTTCCTAAGTCTTTAGTTCCAATCAATGAGCCTTTGGTTTCAATCCATGAGTCTCATCAAGACTTCATAAGTCTTCCCCCTCAATGAAGAAGACTTCTGAAGTCTTCGTAGGGTTTTGTCCTCAGACAACAGGGCGTATGGAGATTTCTGATGAGCTACAAAGACTTGTTGCTTAAAGACATAGACATATGAAGACTTGATGAGTGAAAACAAAGACTTATTGTATGAAGACATAAACTTAGGGGCTTTGGTGACTTGGTGGTAGGTGTCTCACCTGTCATGCGGAAGGCCCGAGTTCAATTCTGTGCCGATGCCCAAAACCCAGCCACTTGATGCAGTGACGGTTCCAAGCCCGGATAAAATGGAAGGGTTGCGTCAGGAAGGACATGGAAAAACCTTTGCCAAGTTGTGTGCGAATCAGATGGTCCTTCGATGGGAGCTGCTGAAAGACCAACAACAACATTGCTTGAAGACAAAGACTTACAAAGACCTGAGAAGACTGATTGAAAAGGAAGACTTCTTTGTTTCTCTGTTTCATTTTCTTTCAAAAATATTTCCATGAGTAGCATCTTAGCTCTCAAATCACTGTACTGTAATGCATCTAAACTGCATCACATCTTCTACAGAAATGATCTGAACAGTATACACCCTATCCAGTGATCCAGTGGTAAGCAGGCAACACTCTCACAGAAGCAACCGGAGTCCGACTCAGGCCATCGGTTTGGTATTAGCTTTGTTTTGAGGTTGTTTTTGCAATGTTGTGTCAGAGGCATTCGTTCAGCATTATCCTTTTGTCATGTAGTCGATGTTGTTTTTCGGACGTAATTTCATCAAAGTAATTTTAACTTTCAAAAACAGCCGAACACCGACACTCTGAATATCATAGCGTTGCCAAAGCAACATTACCACAACGTTTAGACAGACAAAAATACCTCTGCTTTGTGTTAGGCCACAGAACACCACCTGACTCTTGATTATTTTCCTATATCTGCATGTCTATACGCATTCTGCCCATCAGTCGCATATATTAAATACCTCTGATGTTCCAGAGTGCGTTAATTCAAGTGAGCAATGATGGTCTGTTGCTCCCTTGGAGTTTCATAGGTTAAATTATGAAACAGGGTTGTTGATCTAAGCTAGAAACAGCTGTGAGCTTTTACACACACACACACACACACACACACACACACACACACACACACACACACACATAGGCTTGCACAGATGTGCTGTGAGGCATCTGTTCTGTGTTGGCATTTGGATTTCTTCCAATACATAGAGTCCACAGAGTGTAAGCACTTCATTCACGCACTAAAAACCAGTACCGAGGTCCAGTTCGAGCAGTTTGCTCCAGTGTGAGGGAGGTTTTACTAAAACATTAATACACACCCCCTGCTAATTAGCTGAAAGAAATGAGTAGAAATAAGTCTAGATTTAGCATTTGGCTCAATATGAATACTTTATTCAGAAACTTTATTCACAAAACAAGGGCCTAGTCAGCAGTTTAAGAGACCTGGACTCGGTTTCGGAATATGATGCGTGAAGATTTTTTATAAATCATCGAGCCTGACCCAGATTCCAAACATCAGCGAGCAGTTGTGTATCTCAGTCGGTTTACACGAAGCAGCTGTGCTCGTGCATGGTTTTAAACATGTAGGGAGATTATTGCCTAATTTTTGAAAATTGCTGCCTGTGAACGCGACCATATGGCTGTCTGTGCCATGCGTGCCACTTACAACGTGTTTCACTTTAACGTTTCCCGAAGTGAATTTGTTTTTCACATTTGAGGAATATATATATATTCTTCTTGCAGAATTGTGGCCAGGCCACTACGTGATGCTGGTGGAGTTTCCTGACTCGGTCCTCCAAAACACCCCAAAGTGGCTCAATAATATTTAGATCTGGTGACTGTGCAGGCCTCGGGTGATGTTCAACTTCACTTTCATGTTCATCAAACCACTCTGTCACCAGTCTTGCTGTGTGTATTGGTGCATTATCATC
>JAOVVA010000036.1:3228288-3239789 GCA_028565275.1 Leiocassis micropogon | reverse complement strand
TCATCAGAGAACAATACATGTTTCACATTGTCCACAGCCCAAGATTTTCGCTGCTGGCACCATTGAAACCGATGTTTTGCATTGGCACGAGAGACCAAAGGTTTGGCTATAGCAGCCAGGCCATGTACTTTGACCCTGTGGAGCTCCCGACGAACAATTTTGGTGGAAACAGGAGAGTTGAGGTGCACATGAGTTGGGAAGCTGTGGTATTATGTTTTTTGGATACAATCCGGGTTAGCACTCAGATATCCATTTCAGACAGCTTCCTCTTGTGTCCACAGTTACTCCTGTTGAATGTGGTTCGTCCTTCTTGGTGGTATGCTGACATTACCCTAGATACCGTGGCTCTTGATATATCACAAAGACTTGCTGTCTTGGTCACAGATGCACCAGCGAGACATGCACCAACAATTTGTCCTCTTTTGAACTCTGATATGTCACCCATAATATTGTCTATATTGCGATATTTTAAGCAAAACTGTGCTATTACTCTGCTAATTAAACCTTCACACTCTGCTCTTACTAGTGAAATGTGCAATCAATGTAGATTGGCCACCAGGCTGGTCAAATTTAGCCATGAAACATCCAACACTAAATTGTCCAGTGTGTATATATGTCCTACGTAATGCTTTATTGTGGATCATAATTGTCAGCAATTTCCAAAGAATATTTGTGCAAATTATAGTTTAAATAGTTTCTACAGAGCTCTATTTGGCGACACTGTGGGTTTGCATCTCCGGGGTTGGGTGTTCGATTCCCACCTTTGGGTCTGTCTACATGTTCTCCCTGTGCTTGGTGGGTTTCCTCTGGGTGCTCAGGTTTCCTCCCACAGTCCAGAGACATGCAGATTAGGCTAATTGGAGTTCCCAAATTGCCTGTAGTGTGTGAATTCGCTGGTGAATGTTGAGTCCTAAAATAGGAGTAAAAACAGTGTTAATCACCATTGTCCTCTATGGACTCTAGTACATGGTTCTTGTCATGGTTCTGCCATGGACCTGCCATGCTCCAGGCGGCTGTTTGAGGTGGCTCCCACTGTAGGACTAAATGGATGAATGGAAAGAGTTGGATGTTATTTTGCAAAAAAACTAAATTATGTTCATAGAACATATACAATATAAAGAAATCTGACTGTGATGAATTAAATATTTAATAGAATTTAACTTTTCTGAAATAATAGTAGCTTAATTTTATTTATTTTTTTTGCAAACTAAGACAATGCTTACTACAGATTTAAAACTTGAACTTAAGAACTTGTGGATTTGATAGTTGGTCAGACTGCCTGATTTACATCTGAAACACTGGCCTCCCAGGAACTCCTTTAATGGCCCAAATATGGAGAAATGGCCTGGAGCGAGGTCAGGTCTGTACAGGGGATGTAGCAATAACCCTCAGCCGAGGTCCTGTAATGTGCAAGTGGTGTTGGTGAATGATTGTGTGTACAGTTCACACAGACTGAGGCGTCTCTTCCGCAAGTAACAAAAAGTTATCCATCATTTTTCAATGATTAGGCGTGCCCCTCACTGAACATTCAGGGGAAAGATTGCGGTGTGCTTCGAACCACCTTGGCCAGGATCGTCATTCACAGACGTAGACTACCATTTAAAAGGTTGGGATCACTTTCCAATTCCATGGTCGTTCCTGATTTTAATTTCTTTCTACACTGTAAACAATGCTAAAGTCCTTCAAAATATACAGTGCTCTCCTTGATATTGAGATGTTTCTGCTATTTATGCTCTGTAAAACCTTCATAACGGCTCTAATCTGGGGTGCAGTTTGTTAATTGGCGATTTCTGAGGCTGGTAACTCTAAATGATCTTCCCCTCTGCAGCAGAGGTTTCTTTATGGTGCTTGATGGGTTTTGAAAATGCACTTAAAAATATTGTTCTTGCAAGAACAATATGTCACACTTTTCACAAAGGGTGACCTCAATATCTTAAAATAACAACTGACTGTTTTTGTTTTTACATAATTACCTAATACCATATGTGTTATTTCATAGTTTCGAGATTGTTGTAGAACGTAGAAAAAAAATCACTTAAAAATAACAAAGAAATTAAATCTGAACCCAAACTTTTGAGCGGTAGCGTATGTCCTTCTTTAAAACATTTGCATCATTCAAATGTTTTACTGTGGCTAAGAGTCTCATCAACCGATTTATTCATAAATATGAATTGCATATTGATATTCTGATAAAATGATAAACCATTGTTCACTTGTTCACACTGTTCTACCTTTTAAACTGAGCAGTTTCACTGCCTAGGGGTTGGACTTCACAGGGGACTACTAACCAATCAGAATGCAGTCTTTGTCTCTTCAAAAACTCTTACCGTGTTGTTAATTATAAGTCATAATTTCTTTGTGCTTGGGGTTTTAGTTAGTCTTGACCCTCCCTGGTCCATGCTTTTCATCATCTGTTCATCTTGAGTCAGGTAGAAACAGTAAAAAGGTCTCAGTCGAAAGTTTCATCAGGATACACACAGAGACTGCAGGATGAAACCAGTGGAAGGACACGTCCCTCGATATTATATAACTCCTGAAACAAACCAGAGAGGAATCTAGAATTCAGAAACAGTATGAAGGGAAACTGTGAGTCTCTGACTGAGAGCCAGAGGAAAAAAAGTATGGCCTGAAGGTTGGAAAATAGAAAAACGGAGGCTGAAATTAATAATTGCTAGGAATATCAGAGATGTAGTGCAAAGGCAGAAGTGATGGACAGAATTCCTGTTGCTTATAAACAAAAGCCCTTATTTGTATTATTACTGTTTTTGCGTCATTAACATCTAGTGGAGTTTGAGATTGAATGAAGACTTCAGGCTTTGAACCCGTTTTGGGGTTCTGCTCTGCATAAACTTCTTCATTATCTTCCAGGAAAGCCATGCTCTGTAATTTGCCTCCAGTGTTTCGGGAAATCAACAAGCCACCTCTTCCTGTCGGTGTGATTAAAACCAAGCTTAGGCCTGGCTTGTTCAGGGTAATTAGTGTCAGAGGCGCAGTAGGAGGCACTGCTTCAGACCCATACCCTCGAATAACTTTAGGCTAACAACAAAATCTCTTATGTGTGTGCTGCTGTTGGAGCACCTTTTTTACACTTAATGAGGGTGCCATGAGCATGCTGGATGTTAACATGAAGTCACTTGAATCAGAGGATTTGTTATTTCTGTTTCAAAAGTGCGGTTATTTGATTGCAGGTGTCTGTACCTTTTATATAAAACCATTGGAAAAATCTGGTGGCATGGCATAGTGGTTAGCATTGTGACCTCACACCGTCTGGATGGAGGGTTTGATTTCCACCTCGGGTCTGTGTGCATGGAGTTTGTTCTCCTCATCTTTGGTGGGTTTCCTCTCATAGTCCAAAGACATGTATATTAGCTAACCGGCATTTCCGAATTGCCCCTAGTGTATGAGTGTGCCCTGCAACGAACTGGCACCCCATCTAGGGGCATGAGGCAGGGTAGACCCTGGATGGAATGGTACTCCCACTCAAGGGTGTATCCTAGAGTCCCCTAGGATAGGCTCCAGGTCTCCTGCAACCCTGTACAGGATAAGCAGTATAAAGAAAGTGAGAGAGCTCTTTTGGGCTGGAGAAAATGTTTGGATTTAAATTCTTTATTGGGATTTAACACTTTTCCCATTTTCTTCTAGGGCCGCTGTATGAACATCTCCCGCATCAAGTCAAGCTCGTCTGCGCATTACCCAGCGTACAACCACCACACCCCAATCTACACCCCCCAGCAAAGCTGCTCCACTCCTCCTCCCCCACAGAGTCAGCTCCCCCCCCCTCCTCTCCCCACCAATCCGTCTCCACCCATCACGCCTCCTCCATCATACACTCCTCCGTCGGCCTGGTCCTCTTCATCATCATCATCATCATCATCATCGCCTGTTTTCTTTGCTTCGCCTTCCCCTCCAGCCTCACCTACAGCACCGTTGCCTCCTCTCCCACTGGCCGCACCTCCGTCCCGGGCCCCTCCTCCTGACCGCCCTCCACCACGCCCTTCCCTCTAGAGCTACGGAGGTAAGTGAAGAATCAGGAAGTCAGTCGGAGACTCGAGTTCCTGTCCTTCACCTTGTTGCGCATGGCTTTTGACAATAAAAACTGAACGACTGGCCCACCAGTGGGAACAAACACGAGGGGACGCACAGACTAGGTCTTCGGCTAGATTCAGCTGCAAAACTACAGGAAGCGCAACATTATAGACCACACTGAACTTCAAGCACAAAGCAGGCTTTCGCAACAGACCACTACTACTTAACCCCATGTGTCCAAACGACAGGATGGATGTTCATCTGATGCCATTTGCAGTGCAGTACAAAAAATAATAATAATAATAATAATGGACCAGTGAATGTTCCATTTACAAAGTCTATTTAAGGGGAAAAGTTGCAATATACACACATACATTAATACAGCTAATATGCATTTGTGGGTCATTTCTTTTTAAAAGAAGAATCATACACAATACAAAATACATAATCATAATCGTACATCACGCTAAGAAACTTCAGATAAAAAAAAACAGTGCTAATTGCTGTAATCTGACATTAGGCATATTTACACATAACGTAATCATAAGTGTGTGATTTTTAAAGAAAATATGATCACCATCATATGATACGAGTCAGTCTATACAGCAGGAAGCAAATGTAAGACATGCTCTTTGCTGTTGCACATGCGGTTTTGTCACTGTTAATTAAGGCAAACCCACAGAGCAGACAAATATGTGTTATTTTGCTTATTTGAGATACGCAATCACCTACAGTAGACACCCTGTTGACTCAGATTTATTTGAATTCTTTTTTTAATAGGTTTTATTAAAATTTGCACATAGACTTTTAGCAAAACCAGGCGCACAGGCTATTAAATGTAAATCTCCACACCCATATTTGACAATGTTAGTCATAATGTACTTCATATGTTGTAGGGTAGGTTTATTGTTGTATGATTTTTTTTTATGTTTCACTAACTATAGGTATTTGTGCATTTTCTTTTAGTCTAGGAATATTGTTATATTACATGCTGGAGTTTATTTCTTGGCACAATTGTTAAGACAAGTGCATAACCACCATATGACGAGGGGCGTTCAAGTCAAACCAGGATTTGTGATGGAAGTTATAAAAGCGATTGATATTTACAGAAGGCTTCAAGCGTGTTTCAGACATGCAGCAGGTAGACTGATCATGGCTCCGGTGTACCGGCAGACTGATCATTACTTTTCCGGTGTAGTTTAAGCAAACGTTTTACCTTAATGGGATCCAAGCACTAGTGAAACTCTGTGCATTAGTGTAGCAGGAGATATAAAGTGACTTTTTTTACTCTCATAATGTGTTCTGTTATTCGAAAGTCCTGTTTTGACTTGAACGCCCATTGTACATGGTTTTTCTTCATTTGTTATCTTTGCACCACATTAAATCCTGATTTCATTCTTGGGTAGAGTACAATAAGCTTTCTAACTACACTTAATACTAAACATCTTCCTTCAGAAACCTGACCTAGATTTATCCACAAGAAGGTGGTGATGGAAATCCTTGTTTCTTGCCAAAAAAAGAAAGCGATCAGCGTGCCAAAAGTGTGTTTGAAGGATATTTGTTTTCGCTCTGTACCTGTTGTATATACTTCGTGTCGTTGCGGTATGATCTGTGCTTCTGCGTGGTTCATTTTCAGGTTTGACTTTCAGCAAATTCGGCTTCTAAATTATTACAGAACGTGTTATGGGCATGTGCGAGTCTAATACAGGACTGTGTGTAATGGTCCTAATACAGAAGACAAAACAAACACACAAAAAAAATGGTGATTGAAGTGGTTTTGTCGCACATTTTGTTTTGTTTTTTGACACATTTGTTCTGTATCAGTGATAAATAAGAGCTTGATTTGTTTTGCATGTGTATTCCTCGAGTGCAGCGGTTGAATTTAGAGAGGATGGAAATCGAAAACCTCATATCAGCGAGTGGAAAAGGACAAGATCGTTTTTTTTAAAAGCAGATGTGAAGTACTTTGCAGGGACACGAATACTGAAAATGTATTATCTGATACATGTGTGTAGGTGTATATATATATATATTGAATACATGTGCTTGTGTGTGTGTTTCTCTTTTTATAAATGCATTTGACCAACTGGTTGCTTTTTTTCTTTCAATGATATCTCTACACGGTGTCTAATGCACCACCCAAAAAAAAAGTTACCTTTGGGATTTGAGCTCTGGTTCGCTCGTGAACAGCCAGGCAGAAGCGTGACCGGAGCTCCAGCACTGCAGCGGCAGCCGACAGCCCTCAGGATCCTGCTTTCTCTCTCTTTTCAGGAAGGATTGAATGAACTTCTGGAGACCTTTTCTGCAGCTGGTGTCAGTCCACTCCTTTTTTACGAGTCAGATTGCGCAACATTCGAGCCATCTCCTACCCAATCCTTGACTGCACTGGTTAGATTTAACATCGAAGCTCATACTAACAACACTGCTAACTTGTAACACATGCTGAAGAGGAGCACCGTGCTGCAAGAAGAACTAACCTTAATACACAGGACTTGAATCTGTATTTTGTATCCGGAGCTGTTTAGTGCCCTCGTGTTCGACTTTACATCCAAATACACCATTCTCATGATGTGTTGCTCTGACAGTTCCTCAACCTCAGCTACGTCATGCTTCTCTACCTATCTAGAGATATCCTGAGATTTAGGGGGATGAAAAAAAGAAGAATGATGATGTAAGGCTGGTGTTAGAGTGCGGTTGAGTTTTGGTCGCTCTTCTGGGTGTGAGCTTTTAGTCTGAAGTTTGTCTGATATGGGTGTTTTTGGGTTTGGGATGGAGCCGAGAATGAATACATAAATCTCGGGAATGAAAAGAACAGATAAAACTTGCTCGTGCAATTTGCAAGTGTTTTTAGGAAACGGTGACAGAAACGGTTACCAAAACGTTGTGCGTCAGGATGTAATAAAAGGTTTTTACTGGTGTGTGTGTGTGTGTGTGTGTGTGTGTGTGTGTGTGTGTGGGCAAGTCCTCATTAAGGTGACAAAAGCTGGTCAGGGTCACAGGGTTTAAATTAGGTGACTAATTTAAATTAGGCAGACAGACATAGTCTAGCTAAAAAGGAAAGAAAGATGCAAGGAAAGAAAGAAAGAAAGAAAAAAGAAAGGGTGAGAGAAAAGAAAGAAAGGCAAAATCTACAGTAACTGAAAGAAAAAGAAAAAAAAGAAAGAAATGAAAAATCAATAAAGAAAGGAAGAAAAAATAGCTAAGAAAGATGGAAGGAAATTAAATAAGAAAAAAAGAAAGAAATAGTAGCAAAGAAAGAAAGAAACATACATAATCTAGCTAAGAAAGAGATGGAAAGAAAGAAAGACAGAAAGAAAGCAGAAAATAGCAGCTAAGAAAGAAAGTCACAATGTGGTCAAGAAAAAAGGTAGACAGTCTAACTCAGATACAAAGCAAGTATGGTATGTTATATGGTTCCAACAGACAAATGCATCTCTGGGGGTCTGGGATAGTTCAGTGGTTAAGGCATTGGACTATCGTTCAAAAGGTTCCAGGCTGTAATCCCACAACTACCAAGTTGTCCCTGTTTGGCCTACTGTATCCCTTAACCTAGGGTTAGTCTGTCCATACAAATGCAGCTGGTAAGTTGCTCTGGGTAAGGGCATCTGCCAAATACCTGAATGTGAAGTAAGAAAGAAAGAGGCATAATCTAACTAACTAAGAAAGAAATGAAGAAGCCAGATAAGAAAGAAAGACAGACATAGTCTAGCTGAGAAAAAAATTGAATAAAAGAAAGAAATAGTAGCTAAGAAAGAAACACATCTAGCAAAGTAAACAGACAGTCTAGAGCAACAATAAGGTAAGAAAATGTCTAAGAAAGAAAATTTAAAAAAAAAGAAAGACAGTCTAGCTAAGAAAGAAGTAAACAAAAAATTAAACCTACTGTGTATAATGTAGCTAAGAAAGAAAGAAGTTATAGCTAAAAGAGAAACAGACTAAGAAAGAAAGAATCTCTCAAGCTCATAGTTGGTCTGAACTAAGGGACTGAGCAGGACTGCCCACTCGTTCGTTATTATTTTCGTTTGTTCCTTTCGGTTCACTTCAGCTTCCTCAATTCCCCAACAATATAAACACACTTGTCGCCTAATTTAAACCCTTTGACCCCGACCAGCCTTTTTTTCACCTTAATGAGAACTCACCAGCTCCCACACACACCAGTAAATCTTGCACTATTTTTATTGCATCCGGACGCACACCTCGCGTCCCACCATGGGGGGTGACTGTAGCCATTTCTGGCACGTTTTCTTAATGACACCAGATTAAAAATGCAGCAGCTCGTTTATCAGACCCAGGAGGCAAACCAAACTCCAACACGCTCCAACACCATCCTCATCATCATCTGTTATTTCCCTACATCTCAAAATATCTCTAGATGTTGCTCAACAAAAATGTCTATGGAGTTCTTGGAGCAAACCTGGAAAGCATGTCCACAAAAACATATAATAAAAACCTTTGAGTGTCCAAGACCAAAGCTTCCAAAATGATAACCTGCTAACAGAAAGAGGGTGTGTTCCATTTTAATCTCACTTAACCAATGTTGATTTGACGTTATAGTGAAACTCAGTCCAGTTCTTTCACAACTCGCTCCACCAAACGTCCACGTAACTGTTGACACAAGCATTTACTGAGTCCACTTTATTCCGGTAACTCCAAGTGCATGAGACCCTCCAGACCTGTGTTTATAAATCTGCTTTCCTTCTCTAACAGTCTCGACTCCATTAACAAGCTCTTCATGTGTCAGAGACAGGAAGTGGATTAAATGAGCTCACAGACAAGCCACGCGCAGCCCACAGATAACAAACCAACTTACACTGAAGTGAAAATGTGTGTCTGTGGAATGATGTTATTCTGTGGGACACCAGGTTAGAAAGCAACATACTGTAAATAAAAGGAAAAAAAATAGTTCTAAGTTTAAAAAAGAAAGAAATAAAGAACCAATCCTGAGAGAGAAGAAAAAGTTGCTAAGAAATAAGAAAAGAAAGAAAGACTTACCGTAGGAAGAATAGCTAATAAAGAAAGAAAGAAAAAAGACAAAAAGACAAATGTAGCAAGAAAAAGAAAAAAAAGAAAAGAAAAAAAAAGGAAAATATAGCCAAGGAAGAAATAAAGAAAGAAAAGGTAAGACAGAAAGACAAAAAAGAAAAATATAGCTAAGAAAGAAAGAAAAGGAAGAAAGACAAAAAATATAGCAAGGAAGAAAAATATAGCTAAGAAAGAAAGAGAAGGAAGAAAAAGACAGAAAGACGAAAAAAGAAAAAAGTAGCAAGCAAGAAAGAAAAATACAACTAAGAAAGAAAGAAAGAAAGAAAGAAAAGAAAGGAAAGACTGAAAGAAAGAAAAAATAGCTAAAAAAGAAAAAGAAAGAAAGAAAGAAGAAAAAAGACAGGAAGACAAAGAAAGAAAATGTATCAAGAAAGAAAGAAAGAAAGAAAGAAATTTGAATAATCTGTCTGAGATTTTGGCAATGAATAACTAAAAAGAAAGGAAGTAAAAAGGTAAAAGGAGAAATGATGAAAGGAAGAAAGAATGTAGTGGAGGTTTTGCAGAGATACTGAGATGTGAATGTAGGCCACATGAAGCTGGGAGGAGACCGCTCAGAAACAATTAGAGCAGCTGTTGTTAAAAATGAAAAAATGTTAAAGATGACAGTTGAGGTCATGATACATGTGTAAGTGTGTGTGTGTGTGTGTGTGTGTAAAACTCTCAGTAATAACAGCTGTAAGGACAATGACATGGCCATTATGTAATTTAAACACTTACTGAAGCTCGAAGGTTTTCCAGCAGCTCCACAGGCATGTTACTGGGTAAACTGGTGTAAAACTATTTGAACCCCTCTCCCTGTGCGTCTGTGTGGACAAAATTCCCATGCGTGTGACGCATTGGCACGTCCTCAAGATTCCTATTAAAGATGAGGCTTGCCAAGGAAACGCTACATGACCTTACTTAAGAGTAACAGACCCAGTTAACAGCGTTAAAGGATCTTTATAATACGGAGAGTCGAACCGCTGCTTCTCCAGCACATCCCAAAGATTCTCAATGGGGTTAAAGTCTGGACTCTGAATATGATGTCTCACGCTCAATAACCACTTTTTCACAAATTGTGCCAATTTGTGTTGACGTTATAGTGAATTGTGCCAATTTGTGTATCTTTGAATATATCCATGACATCAGGGAAGAAAAAAATCTACTGATGGAAAAACCTGGTCATTCAGTACATTCAGGTTGTCAGCTGACCTCATTTTATTCATTCATCGTCTCTACCGTCTACATCCTGTATACAGAGTCGTGGGCGGTCTATTCCAGCACAGGGCACACACGACAGACAATTTGGGAACGCCAATTAGTCTAATCTGCATGTCTTTGGACTGTGGGATAGAGCTGAAGATCTTTGCCCGAACCCGACGGGACCCGACAGGACCCGACGGGTTCGGTCGGGTTCGGGATAAATTAATATAATTTTACATGGGCTCGGGCCAGGCTCGGGCTTGCGCGGTAAATGAGCTGTCATCTGATGCGTTTTGATTAGCGCGAGAGAAATGCGAAAATGGATGCTGAGGAGGTTAAACAGAGGCTTGCCACTGGCGATTACGTTTTGGTTGCACCAGCAACTAAAGCAAAGTCTGCGGTGTGGGAAAGTTTTGACCATGTACATAATGAGAATAATGAGCCAGTGGGTTATGTGAAATGCAAAAAGTGCGACATTCTGTTAAAGTACGACAGCAAAACGACAGGGAATTCGACACTGTAGAGGCATGTTGATCGAAGCTGTTTAACTTCTGTTTGATTCTGCTAGTGCCCAGAATCAACCAACAATCAAACTGTTTGTTACAGTATCAAAACCCATCCCTGCGAAGGTGAAACAAACAATGACGGAGAAGTGTGTCAGCTTTTGCTGTAAAGACATTAGGCCTTTTAATATCGTAAATGGCGAAGGATTAATGTCGGGGTTGTGTAGGGGAGGGTTCCCGTAAACTCTGCTATTCCCCGCCATGTGACAATTGCGAAGAGGTGCACTGACATGGCAGAAGAAAAGAGGGAAGCTTTAGTACAGAAACTTAAGACTTTGTTGAAGGATGGCACAGTCGCAATGACCACAGACATGTGGACAGAGGATTATCGTAAAATTAGTTATTTGGCAATCACATGCCATTTCATAAGTGAGGATATGGAACTGGTGAATAAAACCCTGACAACTACAATGTTCCCATTGGAAGAGGCAAAGACGGGAGAAAATATCCGACGGGAGATATTGAAACTACTGGTGACAAAGTTTGGCCTTGACGCTTCCTCTCTCAGGAAAATTGTATGGATGACCGATGAGGGGGCAAACATTAAATTAGCTCTGCGGCAATACCAGAGATTGGACTGCATTGACCACTGGTTGATGTTCTTGGCTGGTGGAAGATCAACAAACCATCCTACCCAAAACTTGCAAAATTAGCCAGGTCAGTGCTATGCATCCCGGCCAGTAGCAG
>JAOVVA010000036.1:3173554-3183861 GCA_028565275.1 Leiocassis micropogon | reverse complement strand
ACTCTCTTTAGACACACACAGACCCACATACACACCCTCCAACACATTGTTATTATCCCAAAAGGGAGTGTAAAAATATACCAAAGGCAAGGTCATTGCATTTAAGGTATACACACAGTGAAAAGATGAATAGGAAGAGAGGTAAAAAGAAAGTAGTCTAGACAGACAGACAGCAAAGAATGGTATTTGGATCAGCTATGCATTTGTATTAAATTCAAGAACACTGGAGAAATACAGCACTGGATGTAAATATGCAATATGTGTTCAAGTTATACGCCGCACAATACTCTAGAGCTTAATGTCCAAACGCAAAAATAATGCAAAGTGGACCATCAGCGGGAGTGTGAATATTCGTCAGATTTCAACGATCGTCATTATACAATCATCAATAGCTTAATTACTGTTGTTAAGACAAGATGACGCCGTCAGTTATATTCATAATCTACAAGTCTACATGGTTCTGTGCAACAAAATCCAGCATATTAACGAGCCTCAAAGAGAACGACACTGAAATGGCAGAACTACCCTGAAATTGCATCACAATCTGGCGTTATTGGGTTTTCTCTGGTTTTTCCGGTTTCCTCCTACATCCTAAAAACATTCTCTAGTTCTAAGTGGACTGGGGACAACAAATCACCTCTAGGTGTAAATAAGCTATAATGCTGGACATAAGGATGTGTTCCTGCCACTTACCCAGGGCTCCCTGGCATCACTTCGGATCAGGATAAATCTCTTTCTGAAGACCACGCATTCATGGATGTGCTTAAGCAAAGTTGATATTGAGGCTCAGGAAACCGAAAACCGGGCAAACATTTACCAAAATAAATAGTAGCATCGAGAAGCGAGATTTAAAGGCTTGGATCGGTCTAAATAACGATATTATTGTGATTATTGTGATATACAAGTGCTGTCGTGTCGACTTGGAGTGAAAGTGGAGCGCAATACCAAGTTCAGATGAGAACTTCTCCATTGATGGGGATTTTCCATCACCAGTGCAAAGAGGTGACGGTAAATGAGTGCATCGATTAGGGAATAAGTGTACGCTTCATCGAGGACGTGTCATTCCAGGCTGAAGTGTAAAAAACTAAACAAAAAAACCCCCTCAAATTAGAGTTTCTCTCAGCATTGGAATTAACTGAGGTAGGCATAGAACACAGACATTTGGGTTTGCATTGGTCAATCCAAATAAAAACTATGGTCTCAGCAAGTATGTGCTTCGTTCCTGCATACGGTTTCTTGTTTTCACATAAAGGTACTACGTTTTCTCCACAAATATTCTCTCTCAGCCTCCTTTCATCAAAGATTTGTTTTAAATGAAAGGATGCAGAGATGAACAAAAGAGTACTCAGTCCAACTTAGTGCTTTTCCTGAGGTCCTTTACGATGAAAAGGCGCGGAGAGAAACGGATCGTCAGAGTTTACTACATCAGGTCCCTCATAATGTCTGGAGTACTTTGCTAAAGCCTGAGGTCGAAAAGGCAAAGGCGCCACTTGATCAAGAACGCTCTGCTCATGGCTTCCGGGAGCGATAGCCACCATACCGGAACATTGCATCCCAGTCTGCGGGACTGGATGAGTGTAAACTGTTCCCCATGTTTCTTTCTTCTTTCCAAATGGCGCCTGGAGGAAGACGTCTGGTGGTTGAGACGAAGTCTGTTGACGAGGAAACGGAGCATTGGCAAACACGTCAACGTCAGTTTCCTGCACAGCCCAAAAAGGAGCTTTGGAGAAGACATCGGAGTCGTGCTCAGAAGGTTGGACTACGTGGTTTTGTGAGGGCTGATGGGTAATCAGAGAGGACTGTGGGACGTCAGAGGGTTCGAAACTCGAGGTGGTCTGGAGGTTTCCTGAAGCACCCAGTTCTTGTTCTTCGTCCTCGTCAAAGTCTTGCAACAAAGGTCTGGAGCCGCTGCAGTCGAGGCTTGAGGCTTCGCTCGGTCTGGCGTCACCCGTCTGGTCGTCTTCGTCGCTGGAGTGCATCCAGTCTTCAGTTGAGTCTTCAGCTTCGTCATCTTTTAAAAGCGAGCCACAGCCATTAGTCTTCCCCTGGGTTTCTAGAGAAGAAGAACAGAAGGACAAGAAAAAAAAATGACCATTAGTGAGTACTGGAGTGCTCACAGTCTTGTAGTAGAGGACAAATTAGAATGTAAGGTAATAATACTTCTTGCATACTTCATGTGATTACTATACTGTATGTGGTACCAAATTGCTAATTCAACCTCATAGATGTGGTCGATCAGACGAGACATGTTGGGTGTTTGCTTACTGCATTAAGCACATGCAATGGAAGTCTATGTCACACAATATTACTGTCTCTTCTTGCCATAATATTTGAAATCCACTTGCTTATTAAGATGCACTCTGATGTTTGACAGCCAAATTGCGTGTTTGCATCAGTAGAAAGCCAAGCCAAGCGAGTTTACTAATTTTGCGATTTTTTTTTCAGTCAGCGAAAGTTTCAAAAGCTTTTTTGTTGTAATATTGGTAATATTTTGGGTGGCTGGAACGGTTTATCTGCATTCACATAGCTAAAACATATGCAAATAATAAAAATTTCACAGATTTTTTTTTTTTTTAAACATTGTGAACAAGAACCACTTCAAGCTGTTGTACTAAATAAATGTTAGTTAAGAATTAAGAAAAAAAGTGACATGTTTAAATAAACATTTCTATTTAATGAAAAACATCCATTACTTGTTAGTTACGTTTGTAGTACAACACTCAAACCGTACAACATGTTTTGACTGGTCAAGCATAATATTGTGTGCATCTTATTTATGGTCGAACAACCCTTTAAATTTTGTCCATGTTTTTAACTTTCATTATGAGAGATATACAAAGTAAAAGACACAAACACAGACTAGGAGACCAAACAAATGAACTGTAACCAAATAAATGAAAAATAAACCCACAAATACATTCACAACGCTATGGATGAACACCAAATTTCTACAAAATGACTAGATTCCACCCCACAAACACCAGCTACCACAGAAAGAAAGACTGCAGCCTTGTTTCCACATATTGTAAAAGTTGTATAAAATAAACATTTTAAAGTATGTCATGGTCTTACAAGGGAGATAAATATGGAGGAGAAAAAAATTATTAAAAAGTTTATGTACTTAAACTAGGGGAAAAAATGGGAGAGTTATTGTATTAAATGGAAACGTGTAAACTGAAGAGAAACTTATGGAAACAAGGAAGGCAAAGTCAGACATGAGATACAGATACAGAGACGGAGCAGAACTCTTACCTTCAGACTGTGGACAGAGGCATGTAGGAAAGGTTAATATATCAGTAGGCTACAACTCTAGAAATCGAAACGTCCAAGTGAGGACTGTACAAGTGTCCAGTCTGTATCTCGTCCATGCCTTTACGCTACCCCTAACCCACACCCACTGCTTCTCTTTTGTGAGAAGTGAAAATAAATTCATTTACAAATAACTACTTTTTTTAGATTTTTTTTAAAACATGTACATTTTAAATTATTCAAAGTTAAGAAATTTGATGTGTACAAAAAAATCTGATTAAAACAGAGCAGATTATCACATGAGCCACATGAGTGATCATCACCATCACATAATTATTAATGTTCTCAAAATTGTGACTTAACTATCTCATAATTATCAGTGTTCTCATGATTATGACTTACTATCTCATAATTATCAATGTTCTCATGATTATGACTTACTAACTTACTACATTACCTGTGCTGAAAAATAAACAAAAAAATAATTAATTAAAAAGTTAAGAACTTTAAATTAATTTGCATATGTAATAAAGTAAAGCAGGGATGAAAAAATTGAAGAAAATTACAATAAAATCCTTACATAAAATAAATAACACAGGAGTGTGTTGCAAATAAGCAAGTAGGTAAATAAGTAAATAAATAAATAAATAAAAATGCATAAAAACTATTAACAGCAATAAAAAAAATTAATGACCATTTTTTAAATGAATAAATTCTTGTTTTAACTTCACATTTTATGAGAGAGGGATGCATTCTCCCCAACCTTATTCTGCCATTAGTTTTGACGTATAATCATTTAATAATGAATGGCAATATAATGATAAATGTGGCTCATGGTTACAAAAATATGCACAGTTGTATCAAATCATCTTTAGCTGGACGTTTACACGTTCATTTATTTTTCATGTTTAAAATTTTCATCCTCCATACCTATCATGGAGACAAAAGTCCTAAAAAAATGATTGGCTAGAACAGTATTAAATTGGTCTAATATACAGACAGGTGATAAATATCCTATAATCAAACATTTCTATACTGATGGGCGTGGTCCTTTTAGGATGACTCTGCCCCCTTACATAGCAGAAGGGCTTATAAAAGAATCCACACCAAGACGTCTTAGCACTTGTCACCTGTGTGTATGCTCATCCATAATACTGGGTTACCCTTCATGATTTTATTGGTGTTTCTATGGAACCTACAGTATGAACACTAAAAAGGGTGTACAAAGTAAAAGGTGAGCATCAGGAAGACTGAAAAGAGAGGAAAAAGAAAATAAATTAGGGTAAGTGGAAAAGGGAGATCAGGACAAGCAGGGGAATATATATATATATTTTTAATAAAACAACATTTTATGTAATGGAATGATAAACAGAAGTCTTCGTTGCTCTCAATAAGGTTTCTCTCTCCAGGGGATAAACTAATTATATAAAATAACTTTTAATAACATAACACAAGAGGAAGAGTGCGATGACCGATTACATCTGCGACTATTTTAATTCCGCTGAACCCGACACCGACAAACTGCACAAGACATTATGGAATTCTGTTCCCATAAACATGTTTATTTGCCATTATTATGGAATTCATTTATTCATCATCTCAGAAAATAGAAGGAAAGGAACACACTTATAGATAATACATCTTTCAATCTTTTCCAGCAGATAAAATGCCTACGGTCGCATATAGATCATATGTTACACTGACCGTAAGGAGTGAGCTGTGCTATACTGTACACTGCAACACAAAACGCTGGACTATCAGCGATGCTAAACTGCTTAGCATTTAGTCCGGGTGCGGTACGCGTGCGTGTGCGTGCATGTGTTTGGGGATCTGCGAATATGATTGCATAGATCAGCCACGTTACAGCCGGACGGTACAACAGGGACAAGGACTGCGAGAATACATCGACTATGGATATATACATAATTACACGACCACTGCATTTGCACTGCTTGGGAATTAAAACAAAAAAAATATATATAAACATCATTCTTTCATTTTAAATGCCGAACCTTAAGTTCAAGTAGACTAGCACTGACGATGGACATGATTCCACGCCCCAGTAGTGCTTAATTAAAGAATAGAGATCAGGTCTTAATAACACCCGTGAACAACAGCACTCTGGATTTGATATTCAGTCACAATGCTCTATATAACAAGAGGGCCGTTCACGTCAAACCGGGACGTGTGATGACATTTCTGGTGAATGATGATGACCAACCCGACGACTTCAAGCACAGTACGGTGATGAGACTCTTAGCCGCAATAAAAACGTTTAAACGGTACAAACGTTTTAAAGAAGGCCATACGTCTGTAAATGACGTCCTCTCAGCTGAGGTGGCTCAGAGCTAGAACGCCTGATCCTTGAAAATTCTCAAATAACTGTATACACAATCATTCACCAACACCACTCATACATTACAGGAACACAGCTGGAAGTTATTGCCACGTCAGTCCTGAACTTACTTTTCTACATGTCTGAGCCATTAAGGGAGTTCCTGGAAGGCTAGGGTTTTAGACGTGAAGCAGGCAGTCTGATAATGCCTCCAGCGTACTGAGAAGACTTTCTACCCTGATGGTGTCCAAGCACAAGTGAAACACGTGCATTAGCGCAGAATCAACAGAATCGAAAGTCCCAGTTTGACTTGAACACCCCTCGTATAATTATCCCAGTGGAACGACGAGCCCTGGGAAAACTGAGTGCTCTCTGAAAGTGGTACTCAGGCCCTGCTTCTGATCTCAGCATCTTCATCTGTGTAGTTTTTATTATACAGGGACAGAAATGTACAACAACAGACGGATAGACCGTACTCGCTCCCTGGTACTGCAGCATGAGGCATATGATGTGTGAAACAAGGCTGTGACCTCAGGAAAGTCATTTCCATCATAAGCCCGGGTAAAGACAAGCAAACAGGAAGTCTTTACAAGATCTTTAAATAATGAACAAAAACGATTGCAACAATTAAAGGGACTGTTGTTTTTTTTTTAAGTTTAGCTGACATAATTTTTTTTTTAACATTTACATCATTTGGCTGATGATTTTATCTAACATTACTTAAAGCACAATTACGACAGCATACAAAAAAAAAATAATAATAAAACATTTTCTCAAGAACCCAACATGGCAGCACTGAGCCACAATTTAAACCACATGTATCCTAGATATCCCTTATGATATTCGCCAAACCCTGTGCCCCCTGGAAGGGGCGGAGCTTATTTCCGGATCAGAAGAATTGAAACAGAAGCTTGAAGTCAGAAAGATGAAAGAAGCCACACCCACCCAGTGCACTGCACGCCTGCGAATCACATTTTATCTCATGTGTCTTTAACAGTACATGATTACACTTAGTCTGAATGAGGCTTAAATATTACAAACCGCCCCTTTAAAGTCTTCAGCCTGTTTTCAGCTCGTCTCTCGTCCAACAGATTTTGTAGAGAAAAAAAACCTATTAATAGCGGCGCACTGATTCACAGCAAAGCGTAAAAAACGCCGTTCACAGAAGTCACTCTAACAGTACAGCAGAGTAAGAAAAGTCCTTTGCACTTCAGATGTACATAAAAATACACTTCAGACACTGTAATCAACATGATAAGAATAATGGAGGTTGTGTGCACATGTTCTTCATACATTCATAAACAATAAGACTTTTAGGATTTATTTGAGACTTTTTCACTGAGTAATACTCTAACTACATCTTCCGAATGCGAGATATGTCTTTTAACTTTTATCTTACAGGAAAAACAACATTAATGATGCAGTGCACATTAACCAAAAAGGGTCAAATGAACTGAAACCAGAAACCAGAAAGCTTAAATAAATAATGAACAAAAGAACTAAATTAATTTTGAGGTGGGGAAACACACACAGGCAGGAAACGATAACGTGCGTACACGACATGTCCTGAGAAGAGCAGTAAAGCTGAATTCCTAATCTCTGATCGTATCGAAGGCCGAAGCGCATACACAGCAGCGTGGATACAGTACATGGAGTGACGCGATTTGTCGATTTCGTGAGCTAATAACAATATTTATGATATGCTCTTATAATTGATATCGCGCATGCAAGAGCTTGGGGGGAACCGCGGTCACACCTACACCAACCGGGACTATGTGTATAGAAGCACGGCAGGTGTATACGGAGCAGAAACGTGCGCTCGGGGGGAGGGACTTCTTGTACACTGTGCTCCCTCCGCTTGTTGTGCCTCGGTAAGGCTGGAATGTCAATATCACGCAGTAAGACAGAAGACAACCTGAAATCTCAGCGTTCCTCTTTTTCTAGTTGCTGAGAAAGGAATCTGCAGCATTACACTCGTCTGTGTACTTTTGTTTTGTTTTTTTTGTCCCAGGCAGTCTATTTTAGTTCTCATGAACTGGCAGAACTCGATCTAGGTTAAACAAAGCATTCGAGTGGTTTTAACCAAGCGCTCAATATAATACTATCGTTGATCTGTTCATCGGAATGACTAACAAACAGCTACAATTCAGTGACCTTTTCTTTACTAAACATGAACCAGATCGGCTTCTGAATCAGATCACCTCTGTCAAGTCTTTCCAACCGTCTAAATTACGTGGCTGAAGACGTCTCCTCGGACCAGAGGCCAGCTACGGGGCTATAGGTAAAATGCGGACGATAAAAACAGAATGTTAAAAGCAAACGCCAGTGAAATTTGTGTTTTTATTTCCTTGCTAGCTTTGGATGTCATCTTGTCCGACTCCATGGCGCTTAGTTAAAAGTCGTAACATGAAGCGCCACTATGAAACAAACCACGACTGCTTTGAAAACTATTGCGGTTTAATCCAGTAAACAGTAACTGTTTTCCGTGGTTTATGCCACTTGTTGCGGAAAAGAATTTCATATTTTCCATCCATCCATCTAGGAACCTCTGTAGTTCCCAACTAGGGACCGTAGAGGCCAGTGGTGATCACCATTGTATTTATTCCCATTTTTATGAATGTGGTAAGACCTCCAGTCAACAGGAACGCCAGTTAGCCTGACCTGCACATCTTTGGACTGAAGGAAACCCACCAGTGAGAACATACAAACTCCATGCACACAGACCTTGAGGCGGGAATCGAACCGGTCCCTGGAGGTGTGAGGCGACAGTGCTAACCACTACACCACCGTGCCACCCCTTTAAAGTTTTAGCTGGCATATATTCTGTTCATATATATGCGTCAACCTACAGGTCTGTGTGGGCACCTGCACAAAAAACTTTTGTAAATTCATGCTGTTGCGCCAAAGCCCCAGTGCAAGAGCGAATGAGGTACGATGCTATACGCTTTTACACAACTTGAATTGCTCGATCTACAAAGCAATTCATGGACAGTGACAAGAAAGCGAGATAAATGAAGATCTGGAGGAGAGCATGGAGGAAAAAAAAAAAAATAGACCAAACTTGACTTTGGCTAAATTTGAAAACATGGCATGTATTTAAAACCTCATGGCTTTTATTAGATTTATTTAATCTCTGACTTTAATGTAAATTTTTAATAATAAATATTTTATGGTAATTTCAAACATATTTAGGTTTCAAACAAATTTATTGAATTATTAAATTATCAGCAGTCCATTGTGGCCCACCTGCAGTACACTGATACTTGTACTGTATCATCACATCATCACAGATGATGTATCCTTGGACCAAGAGCACTAACGCAAGTTCCCGTCCCTGATGCCAGTGGGAGCTATCGATCTGTATCGATCTGCGTCAGACTTCGAAAGAACGGCTTACAGCTCAATTTTGAGAACGATTTAAAGGATTGCTTTTTGAGTTTGTAAAACATGTTATCACGGTGTTCGATTGTGGTTCTCGTGCTGTCCCTTAGCGTGGAACAGATTTAGCACTGACCAGATGCAAATACAGCATGATGGATTTTTTTTTTTAAATGATTGTGCAACAGAAGAAAAAACAAACAAGAAAAAAAAAACTTGAAGATGAATGAAAGAGACAGGAAAGGAGGAGGAGGACCCAGTATATATATAATAATATCCTGATGTCATTCATAACCTAAACTATAGCCTTGTTTATGAATTGCACATTTTCCCTGCATGTTTTTTTTTCTTTTTTCGTCCCTCTCTCTCTCTCTCTCTTTTTCTCTCTGTGTCTTCTACAAGTCGATGAGCTGGTCCACCAGCAGCAGGGAGCAGGTCAGATTGGGCAGACTGGTCTCTGAGCTGCCACTGTTGCTACCACCTAGAGCATGCCAGAGAGAGAGAGAGAGAGAGATGGAGAGAGAGAGTCAGAGCAAGAGAGAGGAAAAAGTGGAATGAGAAAGGGAAAGTAGATAGAAAGATGGAAGACAGAAGTGTGTGTGCAAAATATGATCAAAGCAAACAGCAAAATAGTGAGCATGCAAACACAGTAAAGGAATAAAATAAAAAAGGAAAGCAATACAAAGTAAAAAAAAAAAAAAAGGGTGTGATGTGCATTGCAACAAAGGATTATGGAGGAAAGTATGGAGGGAGAAAAATAAAGAGAAAAGTAAGTGGAGGTTCCTTGTGAGTTGCTACTGCATTTCAGAGATGAAAGTCAAGACTTCATGTTGCGCTCCAGAGTCAGAGACAAAGTCTGGAACATTCGTCTGCCTAAATACGTCTTAAGTGTATTAGTATCGTGACCACTATGGATAATGTGGAAAGAGTTCTGCCAAATAATCCACTGCACGATTGTTAATATCTTTGCTGAAGTAAAGTTAATGTCTGGCAAAATAAATCGCTCTCTGTTTATTAAATCATTTAACTCCTCTCTGAAACTGTCCGAAACGTTGTCTTCATGGGGGAAAAAAAAAGACAAGACAACCTTGAGCTATGACCGATAATGTTGCACCATATTCATCTATTCACGAGTGGCATTCAAGTCAAACCGGGACTTTCGATAAAAAAAATAAATACATACATTTCTGTTGAATGATGGCGTAAAACCAATTTTGACTTGGAAAACGAACAAGTCTTGGTTTACGAGTACAATGTGAGTATAATGTATCACGCGTGATATTTTGTGTCTGTATGCGTGTGTGTACAGTGCGTGTGTACTGTTTTTTATAACACGTGGGTGCGC